>VMDO01030535.1:0-20876 GCA_007922755.1 Pedetes capensis | reverse complement strand
ACCAATCCCTGGAGAAGGACTTCATGTTTGGAAGAGTGGCAGATCAACGAAAGGAAGGAAGACCCTCAACTAGATGGATTGACACAGTGTCTGCCACAACGGGCTTAATTATAATCAAGATCATGTGCCTGGCACAGCATTGGGGAGTGTTTTGTTCTGTTGCATATAGGGTCTCTATGAGTCTGACCCATTCGATGGCACCTAACAACACCCAGGAGCCTGGCTCTGTGCAAAATGCTTTTCTGCCCCAGATTGCCTTGAAACCATGCAGTACCCTATGGGCCGCTGAGTGGCGCAAGTGTCATTCCAGAGCTTAGAGGGATCATTCCCAGGTCACCCAGCTGGCCTGTCTGCCCCCAGAGCCCTGCCTTCCTAACCACTTGGCTGTGCAGCCCACCGGCTGGGCTGGGGTGAGGACACACTGAGCCCTGGCGTCACCGGTGGAGAGGGCAGGCACCTGCCAGTCAGGGCTCCCTGCATGCCAGGTGAGCCTGTGGGATGGACGAGATGGCCTCGGGCACAGAATCCAAGCATCCGGCAAGGACTCTGAAGGTCAGGCCACCGTGGGTCAAGCTCGCCTCCCCGCAGTGGGCCTTTGCCCCTGCCATTCTCTTACTGGGGATGCCCTCTGCACCTCAGATGCCACCACCTCCAGGAAGCCTTCTCGGATGCCACCCCCTTCTCCTTCCAACTGAATGTGCCTCTCACTGCACTTGGCGCACTGATTCCTGGTGGCCTTGACCCATTTCAGTAGATGGCAGTGCATTCTTCCTATTGGCCAAGCCAGAGACCCTGGGGCACCCACTTTCTCACATCTAAGCCATCATCAAGCCCTGCAGCTCAGCCTCAGGATGCACCCCAGATGTCCTCTGTGACTGCACCTTCAGGCACCATCTGTCCATGCCTCGATGGTTACAGCTGCCTCTGACATGGTCTTTCCACTTCCACTTGTGCCCTGTCCTGTTCCCCACTCTGCCCAGTGTACTCAAAATATAAATCAGATCATGGCTCCCATGCATGCCTGCCCCAAACCCTCCAATGCAGACAAATAGATTGATGGAAGCTAACAGAGCCCAGAAATAGACCCACATGTATAGAGCCAATTGATTTTTGACAAAGACCCCAGGGCTATTCAGTGAACAAAGATGAGTCTCTTTAACAGATGGCCCTGGAAGGAGAGAACGGGCATAAGGGAGAGTTAGACCTGGTCCCCTACCTCGCACACACACGACTTAATTTGACATGAATGATGGACTGGAGTGTAAAGGGCAGCATCATAAAGCTTCTAGAACAAAATGGAGAAAAACATCCTTCTGACATGGGGGTAACGAGGATTTCTTAAAGTAGTCACAAAAACCCTGAATGAAAAATGGAAAACTGGTTAGTTGTACTAAATCAAGATTCACGTCTTCAGCCTGTAAAATCTTTAAGAAAATGAAAGGGTAAAGTGCAGAATGAGAGAAAATATACTCAGTACACACATCTGGAAAAGCACTAATATCCTGGATATATATGTTGTTGTTGTTGTTAGGTGCTGTCAAGTCGGTATCCAACTCATAGCGACCCTCATAGGGTTTTTAATGGCTGACTGTTTTTGGGATTGCCTTGGGAGTGGATTACCAGGTCCTTCTCCCATTTTCGGGGTGCTGGGAATTGAACTTGGGACCTCAGAGACTGCAGCGCAGCGCTCTACCAACTGAGTTAAATCCCAGCTCCTGGATATATAAGGAACTACATATTAGTCATGAGAGACAACCCACTTTTTAAAATGAAGATTTACAAATGGCCCATAAACATATGAAAAGGTATACCACATTTTGTTGTCAGGGAAATGAATATTAAAACCTTGTTGTCGTTGTTGTTGTTGTTGTTAGGTACCGTCGAGTCCAACTCATAGTGACCGTATGTACAGCAGATTGAAACACTTACCGAGATACATTTCACAACCATAAGACTAAAAATTTAAAAGCTGACAGTTCCAAATGTTGACAAGAATACAGAGCAATCAGGATCCCTGCATTGCTAATGAGAGTAGAAAATAGTCCTACTAGTTAGGAAAACCAGTAATTTCTTACAAAAACAAAGACACCTCTGCTTTCTGAGCAACAATTCCATGCTTAAGCATTTAAGAGAAATGAAAACATATCCCCAAAGATTTGGACGTGAATGTGACCGATTTATTCATAACAACAACAAACCCTGTAAGTAACTCAAATGTCCATAGTTAGGAAAATGTTGTTGTTGTTGTTAGGTGCCGTCGAGTCGGTATCCGACTCATAGCAACCCTCATAGGGTTTTCAATGGCTGACTGTTTCGGGATTGCCTTGGGAGTGGATTGCCAGGTCCTTCTCCCATTTTTGCAGTGCTGGGAATTGAACTCGGGACCTCAGAGACTGCAGCGCAGCGCTCTACCCACTGAGCTAAATCCCAGCCAGTTAGGAAAATAGATAAACTAATTTGTGTTATATTTAGACTATGAAATATTTTCCATCATTTCAAACGAATGAACTTCTAGCTTGTGCTTCAACATGGATGAAGCAGGACAAGAGAGTACATGCTGCAGAAATCCATCCAAGTGCAATTCCAGAACACGAAACCAGAGGTGTGTTGGCAGCAACGGAACTGTGCTTCCCTGTGGAGAGTGGGAGTTGACCGGAAGGAAACCTGAGGGACCTTCTGGAGTGATGGGAAGATTCTAGAGGTTGAATGAATGATGGTTACACTCGTTCACATTTGTTTAAATTCATCAGGTTGCGCGCTTAAGAACAGTGCCTTTCTCTAAAGCTAAATTTTTATCCACAATTTAAAAACATCTGAAGAAAGGCGGGGAAATCTCAGTTCACCTGATAACGATCACATCTAGAACCAATTCCCAGCTCCTCACCACGGCTCTCCAGGCGCTGATCTGTAGCTGTTCCCGGGGCTCCACTGGCCCCAGCCTCGGTCTTCCTGACTCTGGCCTGCATCTGCCAAGCTCAGACCCACCTCTGAGTCTCTGCACGGGCCGTCCTTTCTGCCTAGAGCCATCTACCCCAGACACCCTCAACTCTTCATTCAGGCTTCCACTGGAATCTTCTGCTCAGAAGGTCCTTCCATGCACTCTGCCTAACCCAGCCTCTTCCCACTGGCCCTGCATCCTTTTACCTCCCTGTTTCCTAGCACAGCACATTCTCTGCCTGCAAGTTTAGTCTGTACTCCTTATTGTCTCGAGCCCCACTGAAATTTAAGTTGCCTGTGGACAGGGTCTTTTTCTGCCTTGTTCACACAGCACAGGGCTCAGAACAACCCCTAACATGTAACTTAACAGACACACAGCAGCTAATACTTTTCTGAGGGGTTGTGAGGATAACATAAAGCAGTGCATACAGAATGCTTAGACTAAGTATTTGGTAAACATAAGCCACCATTATTATTCATCACATCCCCAACATTGCTCTGCATGCTGGCCCACACAAATCAGGTGTACAATAAAAAATTGGGTGGATAAAGCAGAAGAATTAATGGGTGAGTGAGCAGATTGGTAGGTTAATGGGTAGGTGTGTGGATGAATGGACGGAGGAATAATACAATGGAATGATGAATGGGTGGATGGATGCATGGATGGATATGATGGAAGGGTGAATGGAGGGATGAGTGGATGGATGATATGATAGAATAATGGATGGATGGGTGGGTGGGTGGATGGAGGGATGACTGATATGATAGAATGATGGATAGACAGATGGATTAATAGAATGAATACTTGGATGGATGGATGGATGGATGGATGGATGGATGGATGGATGGATGGATGGGTAGATGGATGGATGGAAAAATGGATGGATGGATAGATGAGTGATGTGTAATGATGGGTGGCTAGACAGATGGATGAGTAGAATGCATACTTGGATGGATGGATGGATGGATGGACAGATGGATATGATGGAATTATGGATGGGTGGGTGGGTGGATGAATGAGTGATATTACGGAATGATGAGTGGCTAGACAGATGGATGAGTTGAATGCATACCTGGATGGATGGATGGGTGGATGGATGGATGGATGGATAGATGGATGGGTAGATGGATAGATGAGTGACATGGAATGATGGATGGCTAGACGGATGAGTAGAATGCATACTTGGATGAATGGATGGATGGATGGATGGATGGATGGATGGACAGATGGATATGATGGAATTATGGATGGGTGGGTGGATGGATGGATGAGTGGTATTACGGAATGATGAGTGGCTAGACAGATGGATGAGTTGAATGCATACTTGGATGGATGAATGGATGGATGGCTGAATGAATCCTAGAATTCCTGGGTTATCCTAGAGGAGCTTTTTCTTGAGATTTCCCAGTGCCATCCCTCCAGATACCAGGGTGCTCCTGGGAGGTAAGAAGGGGGCATATATGATCCAAATCTTTCACATCCTCCTGGGCAGATAGGGGTCACTTCTTCACATTTGCCATTGTGGTCTCATCTCTCTTCCCATGGTCATTTTTGGAGCATCTCCTAGGCAGGGTGGTAGCCTGTTCTCCCCACTTACAGGCAAGAAGACAGACTGAATCGACTCAGCCAAGTCACACAGCAAGAGAGAGGGGGCAATGCCTCAATTCTGGGTCTCCGGATGCCACCCTTTGTAGGTGCCAGGGGTTGAGAAGGGTTAACGCGCCTGCCTCCCAGGCACTCTCCGCCTCGTGCTATAGGAGCAGGCAGGGCCAGGCTGCTCCCGGGCTTCCTGGTGGCAGTGGGCGTGGAAGGGTGGCAGCAGCCATCATGGCTTCCAGAAGCACCGTCCCATCTCACTGCAGCGGTGCAGGAGGGAGCCAGGGGCCGTCTGCTGTGAACGCCATCTGTCGGCAGTGGCCAGGGAGAGCCCGGAGAGGCCAGGGCAGAGCACACTCCGCCTGTGCCCTCGCTCGGTCCTCCTCAGGATCGGCTTCACACAGGCAGCTCAGGGCGGCAGAGGAGGCTGTCGGGGCCTCTCCTCTGCGCCTGGTCTCTGAGCCTCCCCTCAAAGCCCACCGTGCTGCAAGGCCTGCTTGTGCCACTTCCTTTCATTGGGACTTGGGGCAAGCCACTGCCCGCCCGGAAGTCAGTTGTAAGGCCTGCAAGGTGGGTTTCATGGTGACCTGCGTCATAAGCACCAGGACAGGGCGCCAGCCCTACAAGGGAGCACCTGACATACATCAGCTACTGTGCTCAGCAGGCGCGTGCACCAGCCTGGAGGAATTAGGCAGGGCTTTGAGCACAGAGCAGTGAGGAGGGCGGCCTAGGAAAAGAGGGCCCCTCTGTCCTCCAGGCTCAGCCTGCTCTGGGCAGGGACACCCTTCCGCACCCTGTGCTGGCTGCAGCCGATAGCGCCACCCAGTAGCACTTCAAGCACCTTGTTGTTAGGTGCTGTCGAGTCTGATCCAACTCACAGCAACCCTGTGTACAACAAAGGAAACACTCCTGACAGTGTGCCAGGCACACAACCTTTTTTGTTGTTGTTTAAGCCCATTGTTGCAGCCACTGTGTCAATCCATCTAATTGAGAGGCTTCCTTTTTCTCATTGACCTGCTACTCTCCTAAACATGATGTCCTTCTCCAGGGATGGGTCCCTCCTGACGTGTGCAAAATAGGTAAAAAGCAGTCTAGCCATCCTTGCTTCCAAGGAGCACTCTGGTTGCACCTAAGAGCCAATAACCCAGGCCAGGCTGCCTGGGGCAGGGGCTGACCTCAGCCAAGGCACCTACACAGCAGCTGAGGGTTACAGAACGCGGCGGCAAAGTTGTTCAACCTCTCTGAGCCCCCTGTCCTTACGGGAGCAACCTCAGAAGGCCAGAGGGCGAAATGTAGTAATGCAGGAGGCGCCAAAGGAAGGGCCTGAACTTAACATGCTCCAAACAGGCGCCAGCCAGCAAGGGCTGGGGTGTGGCTCAGCAGTAAAGTAGCTGCCTAGCATGCGTGAGGCCCTAGGTTCCACCTCCAGCACCAAAACACATACCAAACCTGCCATCTCCCAGAATATACTGGAACGTCTGGGGTCTCCCAGGCCAGCCCTGCTTCCACACAGCTGGCGGGGGCCGCAGCGAGAGCCGCCCTCCCCTCCCTCACCACCTTCCCTCCCCTCCCTGCAGGTCAGGCCCCTCCCTCCCTCAAGCCCATGTGGCACTTCAGATGCATTTTTGTCTCATTCTCAGAGGATGACATTGGCCGAGCCTGGGAGGCCACCCACATCTGCCAGTCGCTCTGATTTCTGCTCTGAGCTGAGGAAGGACAGGCTCCTGGAGCAGCAAGGGCAGTGAGGTGACCCCGGGCCAGCCCAGGGCCCAGGACAAAGCGCTTCTTTCTTACTACTGCCACTGGACAGTAGCAGAGAATGCCGCTCCACTTAAAACCTTAACACCTTCCTCCAGCCCTGGATGATCCGTCGGGCTGTCCCCTCTCCCATAACCTCCTTGGTCAGCCTCAGCACTATGCCCTGGCTGTTCCTGCTGCCTGGAACATTCCTCATGAATTTCACATCTCAGCTTACATGGCACCCCTTTGAAGCCACTCTGACTGCCACATCTAAGGATGTTGTTAGGTGCTGTCGGGTCAAATCTGACTCCTAGGGACCCTATGTACAACAGAATGAAACACCACCTGACACGGTGCCGTGCACACAATCTTTTTATGTTTGACCACAATGTTGCAGCCACTATGTCTCTTCTCATTCTGAGTTGTGCTACATCAGCAGAAGGTAGTCCCAGGGGCTTTACTCCATTCCCATCATTAAGGTTGACTCGACTTTGAGATGGTAACTCCTCCCCAGTTGTTTCTTGAATACCTTCCAGCCTGGGGGGCTCATTTTCTGGCACTATATTTGACAGTGCAGTCAAGAAATCAAAAGACGCATTGCTCTGGGGAAAGCTGTAGCAAAGATCTTTAAAGTATTGAAAAGTAAAGATGTCACATTGAAGATGAAGATGCGCCTGACTCATGCCATGGTATTTTCAGTTGCATCATATGGTTGTGAAAGCTGGACATTGAACAAAGGAGACAGGAAAAGAATTGATGCTTTTGTATTATGGTGCTGGAGACCATATTGAATATACCATGGACTGCCAAAAGAACCAACAGATCTGTCCTAGAAGTGCAACCAGAGTACTCCTTGGAAGCAAGGATGGCTAGACTACATCTTACATATTTCAGACATGTAGTCAGGAGAAACCAATCCCTGGAGAAAGAGATAATGTTTGGGAGAGTGGCAGGTCAGCGAAAAAAAGAAAAAGCCTCCACCAGATGGATTGACACAGTGTCTACAACATTGGGCTTAAACATAAGATCGTGGGCCTGGCACAGAATCAGGATGTGTTTTGATCTGCTGTACATAGGATCACTATGAGTTGGACTTGATTTGAGGGCACCTAACAACAACATATTTGACAGTACTTTTCCACTATTCAGAGGGTTTTCAGTGGCTTATTTGGGAGTGGACCGCCCCTAGTCCTCTCCCTAGTCTGTCTAGGATGGCCACCCTCTAAATCCCTGCCACTTCCCTGGTCTAACTTTTGCGCATAGTGGCATCACTCTTCAGCTCAGTTGGTAGAGTGCTCTGCATTGTCTGAGGCCCTGGGTTCGATCCCCAGCACCATATAAAATGGACATGGCAGCCCACTCCTGAAACAATCCTGAGACAATGAGCCATTGAAAACCCTATGAGGGTGGCTATGAGTTGGACCTGATTCAATAGAACCTAACAACAATAAGACCATGGTCACTCTGGTCTCACTTCACTTATGAGGGTGCTGGCTGATCGAATGTCTCCCCTGCCGAAGCGTAAGCTCGGGGTTGGCACGCACTTGGACTTCTTTATCACTGTGTCCCCAGTGCTGCTCCATGCCTGACTCCCCGGTGGCTCAGTAATTACTGTTGAGTGAGTGAAGGAGTGGATAGATGAACAAATGAATGAACCTGGGGAGGAAATAGGAACATGTGTAATTGATTCTTCAAGTGGCCTTGGCGAAGCTTCTCCGCTCTCTGACTCCCTGTCTCCCATGGGAACACGAGGGACAGACCCAAGGATCCCGGTGACCCTTCTGTGCCTGGCATCCATACACTGCTCCCACAGGAGAGCCACACCCTTGAGCATTGTGTCTCCCGAGCGCAGAGACCCAAGGGAGCTTCAGGAAGAAGTGCTGTAAGGCTGTAAGGACGAGAGGCAGGGAGGACGATGGAGGCCGGCCAAGGGGTTGAGAGGGCCTCCCTGCATGGCCAATCCCCCCCGGAAATGCCAGCAAATCATACTCAGCTGGAAGACCCCACATCAGGAGTCGGGAGGCCTGAATTTTGGTCCTGACTCTGCCACCATATGACATTTGGCAAGTCACTCTGTGACTCTCTGATCCTCATCAGTTAACACCATCAGACAGTAGGGACCGTGATGGCAGAAGCCGAGGCTGGCACAGGGGGTGTTTTGAACACCTCAGGCAGTGTGGCTGCTGGAATGGGCTCCCCCTAGGAGCACCAAGCTGTCCCTCAGTTAGTTCCCCCCTAGACAAGTTCCCCTCCCTGACTCCACCAGCCACTGGCTTCTCAGATCTTGTCACCTGTCACACTGGATTGTACTTGCTTGTTGCTGCTGTTGCTCCCCCACTGATGTCTGAACCCCACAAGGGCAGGGACGGTGTCCTGTAGGCCACTGGATCCCCAGGTCCCAGCCAGGATCTGACTCTTTGCGGGACTGGAAGTATGTGGAAAAGTGCAGGCAGGAGTGAATGAATGAATGACTGGGCAGGCGCAGTGCACCTAACTCAGAAGCAGCGGATCCCAAAGACGCTGGCCACTTGTCCTCCCTGTGCCCTGTCCCCTGCCTTGCTAGCCTGGCCCCACCCACGCGCATCTCTCTGACCTGAACTTCCTCCCATCACAGTTGCCCCTAAAGGACCCAAAATCGTGATGACACCCAGCAGAGCCCGGGTCGGGGACACCGTGAGGATTCTGGTCCACGGATTCCAGGTCAGCCTCTCTCTGAGCATCCGGGAGGGGTGGCAGGTGGCAGGAACACACGCGGGAGGCAGCATCCCCGGAGGCCCTCCCTAGCGCCCTTCCCTTGCCCTCCAGCCGCCACCCGTGGGGCTCAGCCTCCCACTCTGTGTAATGGCAGAGTCGCCCTCCCCAGGCAAGAGCAAAGGGGCGTGGGCACCATGAACCCAGCGAACCCAGCGCAGCGATCCACACACACCCCGCCCTGAGCTCGCGCTTGCTCCTCCTCCAGGGTGCCAGCAGCCTATCCAAGCCCTCGACATGCGCATGTCTGGCCAGGCCTGCCTCCGACCCTTCCTCTCTAGCAGGGTGGCTCCCCCGTGACCCCACTCTCCCCCGCTCTGACCGACAGAATGAGGTCTTCCCGGAGCCCATGTTCACGTGGACGCGGGTGGGGAGCCGCCTCCTGGACGGCAGCGCCGAGTTCGACGGGAAGGAGCTGGTGCTGGAGCGAGTGCCCGCCGAGCTCAACGGCTCCATGTACCGCTGCACGGCCCAGAACGCCCTGGGTTCCACCGACACGCACACCCGGCTCATCGTGTTTGGTACGCTGCGCTCGGCAGAGGATCCGCAGAGCTGCCGGGTCAGGCCCTGGCTCCGAGCTGTCCCAGAGGAGGGAGGAGCAAGGGCCCATGTCCCGTAAATGTGCTCCGTGGGGAGGCAGTGTGCTTGATGGTTAAAACTTTAATGGCCTTGGGGTTGGAGAGACTCCGGGTTCAATTCACAGCGCTGCCACTTAGCAGGCAGGCGGGCATCCTGGGGCAACCTGCTTTGCCTGTCTTTATTTATCCATCTGTAGAATGGGGTGAAATGTCAACCCAGCAAGAGGTTGAGTGACCACTGTGCTAGTGCACAGGGCAGCACATAGCAGGTGCGGGACATGGGGTGCCCCTCCCTGAGTGCTGAGGGCCCTCCAGATGGCTTCTCTTTCTCTTTCTCTCCAACAGAAAACCCGAATATCCCAAGAGGAACAGAGGACTCCAATGGTAAGTCTCCCCCCCTCAAAACATCCTACTTAAAAGTGGCTGATCTTCAAGGCTCCAGGAAGCTCCCGGCCCCTACACTGTCCATCTGCGTGTGCTTGCCCCCTGCCCCCACCTTCAGGCAGCCCCTGGTCCTCCAGCTGGGCAGAGTCAAGGTCAGAGGTGGTCAGAGGTGTGCACCCAGACAGTAGAGATCAGCCAGCATCCCGAAGCCACTGGCTGGGTTGTCAGGAACCGAGTGGCACCTTTCCATCCATGGCTCAGAGCACTCAGCCGCTCTGGCCCGCCTCAGGACGTGTCCAGCACCGACCCTGGGTTCGTGTCCCAGGGCCTGGCTACTCTATAAGACAGCTCAGCTAGGCTGCCCCGCAACTCATGCCTTTACCCCAACTTGAGCACCACCCCAGGGGACCCAGACATTGCTCCCCACTCCCCCAGTTCACAATAGACCCTCGCACTCACCCGCCCTTCCCGGTGGCCACTGGGGAGCCTGGCCTTGGCCCAGCAGGCCTGGGCGAGGGCCGGGTCACAGACACTTGGTGGAGCAGGTGGCCGAGTTGAGGCTTGAGCCCAGTTCACCCGATGCTGCCGTCCAGTGCCTTGGCTGGGGACCCTGGAAGCTCTGCCGTCCCTAGGCCACACACCTGCTGTGCCCTCCGCAGTGCCCAGGGTGGGGCGCAGGCTCTGACGCTGCTTCCGCCCCCGCCCAGGTTCCGCGTCTGGCCCCGCCGGCGTCCGGCTCACCCTGGTGCTCGCCCTGACAGTGCTCCTGGAGCTGACGTGAAGGCGCCACCCTCCTCCCGATGCTTCAGCAGCCCCGGCCTCTCTGCACTCGGTTTTCGTTTCTTTTCTAAACTCTTTCCGGTCTTGTTCTCGGTCACTTTCTGTCGGTGTCTTGGCTTCTTCAGTCGGTTTAATTAAAACAAACAGACCCATTTTCCCCACCTTGCTGTGTGGCTCTGTGTTCTTCCTTGGTTCAGTGGCAGCCGCTGGGCGCTTGCTGATATCCAGGGCTGGCCTGGGCACAGGTAGGTGGCAAAGGAGACAGAAGGCCTGTGCCACCTGAGGGAGAGGGCAGACATGCGGCTCCTCGTCTCACTCAGTTATGAACAGCCAGGTGGGAGAAGTGGCCAGAGGCTCTCAGGAACGCCAGAATCCCTGTAGGTTAAGTGTAACAGTCAGTGGTTGCCACAATAATGCCGTGTAACAAATCAACCTAGAGCTCAATGGCATGCAACAGCAGGTGGGAAGAATTACATATGGGGTCTGGGCTCTGTGGGCAGCTCTGCTGTAAATCAAGACCCAGGAGAACAAAGGTATCAAAAGGAGAGGTGGATTTGGACTCATGGTTCCCAAGGTTCCACTCCATGATCCAGTGGCCCCATCACTCATGGACCTGCAGCAAGGTAGCACATTGAGAGTCCATGACAGAGCAAAACTGCTTACATCACAAAGCAGGGAGCAGATAGAGAGGGATAGCGTTGCAGGAAGCAAAGCCCACCAGAGGGGAAGAATCACCCAAACACCAGCATTCATTAGAGGAAGAGGTTTCACTGCTGGCAGAGCAACAGCTGTATTTCTAATGTCAAAAAGCTGTGCCCCTCCAGAGTTATTCTTCTGTCCCTCACATAGGATTTACAAACTAGTGGACAAAGAGATCTGTGTGTTTCTCTCTGATTGGTTACTTTAAGCAGTCCACAGTGTTACAGAGCAATTCAAGCAGAAAGTCCTTGACCACAAATGTTTGAAAAGACAACTTTTAGATACCAGGGCCTATGTCCATATGGGGAGGAATTTATTTTAGCACCTCTGTGTTCAGAGAGAGGAGCTCCTGGCATTCCCTAGGTAAGGAAGTGCAATCCTATTCCTTGATTTAGGGGAGTAGGGAATAGAAACTCCCAAGTCTTGAAGTAGTCAAGGTTTAATCAGGCTTTTCTTTCTCATATCAAATTAGGTCTTTTCTTCCTCATATTGTAATAGGAAGAGACAGGGTCCCACAGTCCCCTTTAGGGCACATCCCAAGGACCTAAGGATATCTCAGTAAGCCTCGCCTCCTAACGGTTCCACCATCCCCCGTAGCATCACCCTAGGGACCAAGTCTTCAGCATATGGGCCTTTGGGGGACATTCAGTATCCAAACTATAGCAGGGTGGTCCATCAAAGCTCAAGGAGGAACCCAGACCAAGAGGCCCGTTTAAGGTTCTGCCTGCATCATATCCATGAAAACCCCTTCAGCCAACATCACATGGCAAAGGCCAACATCAGTCAATGTGGCATGGAAGTCACAGGTAGAGATTTTCCAGAACTTTGTGCTCAACCACTAGAAGATTTCCCAGGCCTTTCTGCTGTTAGCTGAGAGCCCCTGGGAATGATGGGGCTGAGCTCCCTGAGCTGTGGCAAAGACCTGAGAGTTAGCAAGATCATGGAAGATCACATTCGTCCAGATAGGACAGGCCGTGCTGGGTGATCCAGTGACCCCTGAGTCTTACTGACTGAGCATAATAAAGATTTATCTGGGGCTCATGAATAGCCCAATGCACATTGGACAGTCCTCTTCCACCTTTCAGCTTCACACTGGCACATGTGGCCTCAAGAATGTCCAGGGCCAGGGAAGAGGGCTGGAGGATCACTCTGGCAGACAGGATGATGACCCCTAAAGATACTCATGTCCTGCTGGGTGCGGTGGTACATACCTGTAATCCCAGCGGCTAGGAAGGCAGAGGTGGGATGATCGCAAGTTTGAGACCAGAGGCAGTCTGCGTAACTTAGTGAGACCCTGTCTCAAAAAAAGAAAATGTTAAAAAAAAAAAAAAAAGGCTGGGGGCACAGCTCAGTGGTCCAGCACGTGCAAAGCATGCAGGCACGAGGCCCTGGGTTCAACCCCTAGTACCGCAAAAAAAAAAAAAAAAAGATGCTCATGTCCTGATACCCAGAACCTGAGAGGGTGTTACTGTCCACAGCAAAAGGGACTTTGCCAATGTAATCAAGGGTCTTGAGATGCAAATATAATCCTGGATTATCCAGGGCAGCCCAACGAGATCACAGGGTGCCTATCAGAGGGAGCCCAGAAGGTCAAGGGCGTTGGAGAGAGATATGACAAGATAAGCAAGAGATGATAACTACTAAAGAAAGGGGCCACCAGCCAAGGAGTGCAGGTGGCCTCTCGAAGCTGAAAACAGCCAGGAGATGGATTCTCTCATCACAGCCTCCAGAAGGAAGCACCCTTCCAACACTCTTAGCCCACTAAGATTCATCTCAGTCTTCTGACACCAGAACTCTATGAGAATCGATTTGTTTTCTTTTAAGGGACTGCATTTGTGGCAAATTTTTTTTGGCAACAATTGGGAAGCTCATGCAATCAGGGGGTATCTAGGCCTCTGCCCACAACTTGTTGGTCAGGAGAAGTCATGTGGCCCAATCTAGCTGCAAGGGAGGCTGGGAAATACAGTCTTCATGTATGCCCTGGAAGAGGAACTTAGTGGTGGAGCCAGGGCATTGTTCTGGCTAGAAACACTGGAGCCTATTGGTGAGTGGTTCTGTGTGACTCTACCCATATCAGAGTAGCAGGGGAGGGACAGCAGGAAGACCTCATCCCACGAACACCCCTCACCCACCTCTGCTGCATAAGAACCCCGGGCTCCTCCTACCCCAGCCAGTGGTCCAGCACGTGCAAAGCATGCAGGCACGAGGCCCTGGGTTCAACCCCTAGTACCGCAAAAAAACCCCTAGTACCGCTATTCATGAGCCCCAGATAAATCTTTATTATGCTCAGTCAGTAAGACTCAGGGGTCACTGGATCACCCAGCACGGCCTATCCTATCTGGCATCACTTGAACCCCTTGTGCCTCTCCTGTGCACATGTCCTATGGACCCCGGGACCATCCCTACATAGGTTCCAGGCCCAGACACACCACGCAGGAAACTGAGAGGTGGCTCTGTCCCCTGATGCCAGTGTAGCCTCTTTGACTCTGGCCAAATCAGGACCCGGATGCTCAATGCAAGTAATTTCCCCCTTGACTCCCAAATCGTTGATGTCTTCACTTTTCCCTAGAATTCCAGACTCAGGCCCAACTTCCCATTGCGGCCCCCTCCTCCACCAAATACTTCACGTGCATTTCCAGCTAACATGGCCAAAATCCAACCCTTGGTTTTCCTTCTAAAACAGGCCCCTCCACTTCTCTGGCAGTTATACCACCAGGGGCTCAGGTCAAACACTTTGCCGTTGTCTTTTGTTTAACTCATCCCCTCATCCCTCCACAACCTCTTCAGCAGCTGGCAGGCTTCGCTCTCAAAATGCGTCCTGAATCCAACCAAGGCTCTCCTCCTCCACTACTATAGCTGGGACTAAGCCACCTCTTGCCTGGACAAATGAGTCTCCCTCCCAGCTGGTCTTCGGATTCTGCTCTTCACGCAGCACGGCTCAGCCTCCCAAGAACCCAGGAAGTCTTCATAAACATAAGTCATAGGGCTGAGGGTGCCACTCAGTGGTAGAGCACTTGCCTGGCACACGTGAGGCCGTGGACTAAATCCCCAACACTGAAAACGTGTTTTAAAAACACAAGTCACTCCCTGGCACCCTCCTCCCCAGCACTCTCCAGTGTTTTCCAACACACAGGAAATAAATCCAAACCACTAACAAATCACACTGGAAGCTGGGCTCAGGGGTGAGTGCCACCATTCCCAGCTACTCGGGAGGCTGAGGCAGGAGGATCGTTTGAGCCCAGGAGTCTAAGATCATCCTGGGCAACGTAGAGAGACTCCATCTCAAAAAAACAAAAGAGTCATGCAGACCCTGCCTTGGCTGCCTCTTCAACTTTCTCTCCTCAAATGCTCTTTCCCCAGTTTCATTCACGCTCCTCTTTTCAATCCTCCAACTCTCCAGTCCCTTTCCTGCCTCAGGGCCTTTGCTCTGCCTATTCCCTTGGCCTAGAATTCTTATCCCTTCTGCAGAGCTGACTCTCCTTTGCCACTTAGATGGTAGCTTAATCACCAGTTCTGTGGAGGGAACCCTGACCCCCATCTCCCTCTTCACGAAGCCATCATTCATTTCATTCTCTGGATGGCACACATTACCACTTGATCCTTTTCTTCTTTACTTATTTATGGATTGATAGTTTCTGCTGCCTCTGGCCAGAATTTTAGCCAAGGACCATGTCTACATTGTTCATGGTGGTATCCTCAGGGTTTAGACCAAAGCCTGTGCTGTAGGTGGTCCATAACTAGTGAGTGAATGAATGAATGAACACCTCCTAAGGACCTTTATGGCCAGGCCCCCGGATGGGCACCCAGGAAATAGATATGAGTCAGAGTCAATCTTGGAGAGCTCAGAGGACAGAAAGGGAGACCATATGCCCTAGTAACCAACAGAAATTACACTGTGATGTGCTTGGCACAGGCACCTCCCGGGATGTGGGGGCATTGGGGTGGGAGAGATTCATTCTGCAGGGGTGGGAGTGGGGGACCAAAGACAAGAGGAAATGAGAAGAGATCTGAAGAGGAAAGAGAGGTTGGCTAGGCAAAAAATGGAGAAGAAAATTCTAGACAGGGAGAAAAACATGAGCCAAGGCTTAGAGGTAGAATGGCTTAGCAGAAAGGTAAGTAGTTCTATCAGGGCTACCAAAAGCATATTTGCTCACTCAACATATACTTTGGAGTCATTCAGTAGGGTAAAGGGGCAAGAAGGAAGACGCAGAGCAGACAGGCACACTGTCATATGGCCCTTGTATCTGTCACCCATCTCCTCAATGATGCTGTGTAACAAACATCCCCAAAACATAAAGCTTCGGGCAACAGCTGCTATAATGTCTCATTGGGCAATGGGCAGCTGTCGATCCAGGCCAGGTTTGGCTTGTCCAACATTGGCTTCCTCTCATGTCCTCACAGCTGGTGGGTAGCTGGGCATCAGGTGGGCCGGATGGCCTTGGCTGGGATGACTCTGATTTCCATGTGGTCTCACGCTCTGGCAGGCCAGTCTGGCAGAGGACAGAGAGCAAGTGGAAGTACACAGGCCTCCCGCAGCCGGGGGGAACTTGCAGACTCGCACTTCCACTGCATGTTGTTGGCTAACATAAGTCACAAGGGCAGCCTAGATCCAAGGAGGATAAATAGACCCCTGTTTTTGGTGAGAGGACTGAAAAGTCACATTACATAGTGTGTAGAGCCAGGAAAGGAAGCAGAATGAGTCATTTTACAATCGACAGCAGCCTTGCATTCTGAACTCAATAGTCTGCAGTCTTGGCTTCCAGTACACCATGTCACATACCCTCATTTTAGCTCAAATGCCTCCTCACACCCATTTTTCTTTTAAATATATAAGAAATAATTTGTTCATCCAATAAACATTTGCCTGCCCACATTTTGCCAGTTGATAGCAACACTGGAGTAGATGACTTTCCGTTGCTGCAGGCGCTCAGATAGACATAAGCTTATAAATATCCAGGCCAGATCAGCAGGCCACAACCCCACAGAACCACCAGCCTCCTTGACCTACTTCCTTCTTCTGCAAAGCCCTTCTGCATCTCCCATGATCCACCTGTCCCCTCTGCTGCCTGCCAGCAAGTCCACATAAGCCTGTGTCGCATGATGGCTTTGCCTGTTTTCTGGAAGAAATTTTGGAAAACAGATTTGTTCCCTCTCCTCGCCTTAATAGCAGGAAGCGCGCGGAGGCATGAAATTGGAATCGCTTTGCCCTATTAACAGCGTGGTCATTGGGCTCTGCTGACCCCTGAAGTATGAATATCTCAGCGGCAAGTGCATGAGCCACGCAAAATGGCAGGGGACATGCCCCGAGAGGGCCACCGTGGGAGGGGCGGCCGCCAGTTTTTGCCTTTGTGTTTGAAAGGCAGGGATGGGGCATGCGCAGCAGGGCCCCGACTGGAGGGGAGCAGGATCCCTTTCATTCATTCACTGAGCATTCGTTCATCCAATTAACACACACTGGGTCTCACCCCAGCCAGACCCTGTGTCGGCCAAGGGCCCAGCCCTCTAAGGCTGTCACCTCCAGCACTGGTGGCCTTTGGCAAAGACAGTGAGGAGGGTGCAGGAGCTCAGACAGGGAGCAGCGGGTTCCTTGCGGTCCGGGGCCTCCCAGGAGCTGCCCCCTGGTAGCCAGGCCTGGAGGAATAAGAGGGGCACCGAAGTCAGCTCTGCCCCTTCCCAGGATGGCCCCGGCTGTCCCTCAGGCCACCAGGATGGGGAAGGCCCTGACTTCTGCTGCAGGTGCACGGCAATGAGAGGACGTCCCTCTGAAAGACGTGGGCCAGCCAGACACGTGGCTACTGCGCCCGGCCAGATTGCCACGTTCCAGACCCCCAGAAGCTCCATGTCTGCCCGTGGCGCTCTCCAGCCTCAAGCCCTGGTCCCCATCCACCATCCCAGACAGGGAGGGGCTGTGGCTTTGCATGGGGTGCCTTGGGCTGGTCAGCTGCCACTGAGCTGCTGTGCCCAAGGATCCCACTGGTCCCTGGCAGCTTCAGGGTGCCCGGCTGGCCAGGCAGGTGCAGAGGTGGCTGTAGAGCCCCAGGGAGGGAGAGAAAGAGAGACAGAGACAGAGAGAGAGGCAGAGAGAGACAAAGAGACAGAGAGAGCTGGAAGAGGGAGGGAGGAAAGAATGAGGAAGGGGCAAGTGTGGACTCAGACAAAGATGAGGTGGAGGGGGATAGAGAGAGAGGGAGAGGGAGCGGGAGAAGGAGAGGGTGAACGCACCAGGCTGAGCCACAGACAGACAGGGCAAGCGGACCAGCGAGCAGGAAGCTTCCGGAGAGCACCCAGGCGATTGGGCCGTTGATTAGGTCCTTGGCCTCCTCCAGGGATGACAGCCCTGACTGATAGGTGGACAGAAGGATGTGCAAAATGCATGCATTGTTTTCAAATGGTCCCAATCTCTGGCGACAGGCCTAAATGTCAGCCCTCCCAGCAGAGCCCAGGCCTCCAGTGCACCTGGGCTGAGCTTTGGGCAGCTGCCTCCCCAATCCCCCGCCTCTGTGGTCTCCCCTCTGCCATCCCTCTGGCTCTCTGAGGCTTTTTCCTATGAGAGGAGCCTGGTGGAGCCAGCAAGCCCACAGGTCCACCAGGCTGCATCTGAGGTCACTGTGTCACTACCGCCTCTGCCACTCATTGACTCCGCGACATCCGCACTTCCACTCTCTGTGCATTTATTCTCTCCTCTGTGAAATGGGGGAGGCCCATGTTCAGAGCACGCACCTCAGAAAGCTTGATGAATGAAGATATGGAAGCTTTTCCAACAGTGACTAGCACTCTATAGCTGTTCAGGAAGTGTGAGCCAGTGTGATCGGTACTATGCAATAGGGAGCCATAGATGGCTTTTGAGCAGAAGCAAGAGCATGAGAAGCAAAGATGCTTGGAAGCAGAGCAGAGTGGGAAGTCCTGGCAGAGGAGGTCTAGATCCTCCCTACTCCAAGTGGGGCCCTTCCACCAGCAGCACGCTCATGCCCTGGAGCCTAACAGACAACAGGGAGTTAAAGCTCAGAGAGGCTGAGCCACCTGCCCAGGGAGACGCCATGTGTGGGAGGCAGGGCTGACTCCAGAGAGAGGGGCTCGTGATGGGGCCAGAGGAGAGCAGGTTCCCAGCCCCAGGGGCGTGGCCGTGTGCTGGGGGGGAGGGTGCAGATGAAGAGGTGCAGGTTCTCAGCAGGCCGGTGGTGAAAAGCAAAACCCAGCCAAACCATACTTGAGGGGAGGAAGGGCATCGCCTGGTGGCATCCCGCAAGTGAGGAACTGGAGAGACACATGCGCAGGGTCAATTGCCTTGAAAACAACAGCATTCATTAAGTACCAATTGTTCACCTGACACTCCATCTCACCACTCTAAGACCAGATGGTCGCTGTATCACAGAGGAGCTAGCAGAGGCTCAGAGAGGTACATTGTTTGCTGCAGATCACACAGCTTACAGGGGCAGCCCTGGGATCCAAGCCTCCACCTGCCTGGATGGGGTTCATGCGTTTTCCATGGCACCAAACACAAATCATCTGATGCTCATAGAGGCTGAGGCTCTTTCTCTGGGCTCCCTCAAAAGCAGACCCCAAGATAAGGCATTGGGGGCAAATGGTCTATTTGGGAAGGGCTCCAGGGCGAAAAGGCAAAGGGGTGGAAGGAAGAAATGCCCCCGTGGCAAGTGTTAAGAGAGCTGGTTACCAGTCTGGACAGCCGGAGCTTTACCCCAATGGGCCCTCGGGATTCTGCTCTCTGCATCCTCAGGATGCCCCAGCTGACCGCCGAGGCTGGGATCGCTATGGACCAATGGCTGGAAAAAGTCCACAAGGAGAGAAGCAGCTGCTTACGCAAGGCAGTCACAAGCTCAGGCACTGCAGGGGCCCTGGAGGGCAAGGACAGCATTGCTAGGCTGAGCCTTGGCTGCCCAGGGTCCCTGTGGCCCACTCGCAGACCCCCTATGAGAGCGAGGGCCCTCGGGGTAGAGGGCCTGCTGCCAGCACCTGGCACCCACACCTTGGTACTGGAGTCTGCTTCTTGTGTCCCCCCAATTCACAAGTTAATATCTGAACCCCCAAGGCCATGGTATTAGGAAGAGGGGCCTCTGGGAGGTGACTCCTCAGGAATGGGATCAGTGTCCTTATAAAAGAGGCCCCAGGGAGACCTCCTGCTTGGGAGGACCCAGCGGAAGATGGCCGTTGGGAAGCAGCCCCCACGGACAGCAAGTCTGGCTGGATCGCGGCTTTCCAGCCTCCACAACTGGGAGAATAAAGTGCTGGGGTTTAAGCTTCCCGGTTCGTGGCTCTGCTGTGCTCTCATTTTTTATGGCAGCTGGAATGAACTAAGGCAACCGAAGCATAGTGAGGGAGGTAGAAAGGGAAGCCATCTAGGCAGCTGGTGCTGGGAGGCCCTGCGGATAAATCCTGGCCTCGGCTTGGAAGGAAGTCAGTTCTTCAGACTATAAAACGGGAAGAACTGACAGACTGTGACAAACAGAATATCAGCATTTTCACGCAGAAGAACTTTCATAAATATCGGCATTGCTGTATTTAGGAATTGACCATTCACCCTTTATTCTCCATGTGCTGGGCACTTTGCCTGCATTACCTGCTTTGATCTGCACAGCAACTTTTCAATCTAGGAAGCATGATCTATCTCCATTTTACAAATGAGGAAACAGAGGCTCAGAGAGGGTATGTAACTTGCCCACGGTCACACAGCAAACAAGTCTCAGAGCTGGGATCATCTATGCCTAGGCCTGAGGCACCTGGTAATTTTGCCTCCACAGGTGAAAAGCCCAGCATGGTGCCAGATGCAGACCAAACACTCTGTAAATGTGAGTGCCTCTCCTCCTCCTCCCCAGAAGCTGCCCAAAGACAGATGGTTCTTCTAAATGTTCTAAGAATCTCAAGCTGGTCAGTTCAGAGGCAGCACCACACTGTGGCTAAAAAGTTTAACTCTAGAGCCCAGTCCCCCTGGGTTCAAATCTCGACATAGCTGCTGACTAGCTGTGTGACCTTGGATCATTTCTATACCCTCTCTGTGCCTACATGATGCATCTATCAAAATAAAGTGGATAACAATCAAGCCCCCCTTTCAGCGCTGTTATGAGAGTTGACCATTAAAACCTAGGGAAGCTGGGCAGAGTGGTGTGTACCTGTCATCGCAGCAACTCGGGAGGCAGAGGCAGGAGGATCGCAGGCTTGAGGCCAGAGGAAGCCAGTGTAATTTAGTGAGATCCTGACTCAATGCAAAAATTTACAAACAGGCTGGAGGTGCAGCCCAGTGGTAGAGCACTTGCAAAATATGTGCGAGGCCCTGGGTTCAACCCCCAAAAACCCCATGCACTCTTCCAAACAAAACTTAGGAAAATTTCTGGCATACAGTGTGTGCTCGATAAATGTTATTCCTATTCACCCAGCATCAGGTGCAAACATTAATC
>VMDO01030534.1:0-21186 GCA_007922755.1 Pedetes capensis | reverse complement strand
TTAATTCTCCCTATCCAGGAGCAGGGGAGGTCTTTCCATTTTTTAGTGTCCTCTGCTATTTCTTTCTTTAATGTTTTGAAATTTTCCTTGTAGAGTGCTGAAGGATCTTTGGTTAGATTGATTCCAAGGTATTTAATCTTCTGGTGGGTTATCATGAATGGTATCTTTCCTGAAATTTCCTTCTCTTCTTGTTTGGAATAAAACCACTGTTCTTGACATTATCTAAACTAGGCTGTGTTCTTTATCCTTCTGATTCTGCAGGAAGTGCTGGCTTTTTCCATTAGCCTTACGCCACGCATCCACAAAGCAGATTTCTTTTTTTTTTAATTGGAAATTTTTAATTTACAACTTAATGTGTTTCATTCTGACATGCATCTCATTGTGACATTTCCATATACGTGTTTCATAGTACATTGCAAAGATAACTTCCCCCTTACATTCCTGTGTACCTTCTCCCTCTTCTTCCACACCATCACCAAAGGCCTCTCTTCTACATTGCATGTCTTTTTGTGGGATTATTTTTTTTATATACCCTTGTATCCCAATTATGTTTAAGGTCCAAACTTCTTTTTGTAGTGATCTATCTTTTTACATTGTCAGTAGTATTACATGAATAATCTAGCCCATTGGTATTATTACCATTCTTTGGTATTATTGGTATTATTATAATTATTTCCTGAACTATTAAAGTTGGGCTGTTTACTTTGAGGTCACCCTTTCTCTCATTCCTTGCTCCTCCTCATTCTTCCTCTCCCCAATTTCTTCTCCCATCATCTCTTCCTTTTGCTAGATCCCCTCCTCCTTCTTTCTGCTCCCTAATTTGTCCCTTCTCCACTAATTTGACTTTAGCTTTTTATTATGTTCCACTTTCTGTATAGGATTTTTTCCTTCCTTTAAATTTTGATTCAACTCCCACATACGAGTGAGAACATGTGGTACTTCTCTTCTTGGGCTTGTGTTCATTCACTTAAAATAATTTTCTCCAGTTCCATCCATTTTGCCACAAATGACATTATTTCATTTTTTTTGACTGCTGAGTAGTATTCCATTGTATATATGTACCATAGTTTTTTATCCATTTTTCTGTTGATGGGCACTTTGGTTGATTCCATATCCTTGCTATTGTGAAGAGTGCTGCATTGAACATGGAGGTGCAGGTGTCTCTGTGGTATGATGACTTACCTCCCCTTGGGTATATTCCCATTGTTATTTGTTTTATTGATCTTGGCCATTCTTAACTGATATAAAGTGGAATCTCAGAGTTGTTTTGATTTGCATTTCCCTAATGGCTAGGGATATTGAGCATTTTTTCATGTGTTTCATGGCTTTACAACCTCTTCATTTGAGAACTGCCTGTTCAGTTCCTTTGCCCATTTGTGTCCTGGGTTATTTGTTTTCTTGGGTACTGTTTTCTTGAGTTCTTTATAAATTCTGGAAATTAGTCCTCTGTCCAATGTATAGGCTATGAAGATTTTTTCCCATTTAGTGGGGATTTCTTTGACTCGGTTGATTCTTTCCTTTGCTGTACAAAAGCTTTTTAATTGCATGTAATCCCATTTATCTATTCTTGCTGCAATTTCTTGAGCAATTGGAGTCCTATTAAGGAAATACTTTCCTATGTCTACATGTTGGAGCGTATTGCCTATCCCATCTTCTATTAATTTTAAAGTTTCTGGTTTTATGTTGAGGTCTTTTATCCATTCTGAGTTAACTCTCATGCATATTGAGAGATGTGGGTCAGTTTTCATTTTTCTGCAAGCGGATATCCATTTTTCCCAGCACCATTTATTGAAAAGGCTATGCTTTCTCCAGGCTGGGATTTAGCTCAGTTGGTAGAGTGCTGCACTGCAGTCTCTGAGGTCCTGAGTTCAATTCCCAGCACCACAAAAATGGGAGAAGGACCTGGCAATCCACTCCCAAGGCAATCCCGAAACAGTCTGCCAATGAAAACCCTATGAGGGTCGCTATGAGTCGGATACCGACTCGACAGCACCTAACAACAACAATGCTTTCTCCAATTTACTTGCTCGCAAAGAAGATATCTCACACTGACTATGGAAGCCTTGGAGAGGGGCCCCAAGGATGCCTCACCCCTAGGATTCACATCCTCATTTAGTCCCCTCCTGCACTGTATCAGGGCTGGTATGTGAGACTAATAATACTCGACAGAAATGATGGTATATGTTATTTACAAGAAGTTACAAGATTGCAGCTCACTCACTTCTGTCCTTGAGTCTATGTTTGTGTCTGTCTGTCTCTCTCTGTCTCTCCATCTCTCTGTCTCTTTCTCTCTCTCTCGCTCTGTCTCATCAGAGGTAAGCTTCCATGTCCTGAGCATCCCTAGGGAGAGAGCCACATGGTAAAGAACTGAGGCCTCCTGCTGTCAGCCACGTGGGTGAGGCTGCAAGTACAATCTCCAGTCCTAATCAAGTCTTCAGTGACTTCAGTCAAGTCTGCCCTGGCTGACTGCCTGACTGAAATCTCATGAGAGTCCCCAGGCCATAGCCCAGACCTAGAACAACAGAGCTACCCCACTATGATGCTTTTGAATTCCTACTCTCAGAAACTGTATAAAATAACATGTTTATTGCTTTAAGCTGTTAAAATTTAGGACAAATCTGTTAAATTGCAATAGATATCTAACATAATCACAAATACATATGGATAAGACAGATTATTCAAAGTCATGGGAAAAAAATAAAGTCATGCTCTAAAAAGAGTGATTCATAGAACTCTCATATTAGTCAAGGGCAACAGCACATTCTCTTACTCCCAAGTGAGACATGGGCACTGGGGAACAGGGTTGGTCTCTAGTGGAGGTAGAAGAAGGAAGTACCTAATCAAAAATTACCTGTACCCAACCTAATATGTTCTGATTCTAAAATTTTACTACTATCAATTTCAAGAGATCTAAATGCTGACTTTATTATATTTAAAACACACTAGCTACCAGCTCCCCCAAGTGTCTGTCAGCTTGTTGTGCTGTGGGGGCTTGTGTGTTACTCAGATGCTGAAAGCTATGCCACCAGTATTTCAGACACCAGCAGGGCCACCCATGGTGGATAGGGTTCAACTGAGCTTCCAGACTAAGATGGACCAGGAAGGAGGACTCTGCAGCCTACTCCTAAAACAATTAGCCATTGAAAATCCTCTGAATAGCAGAGAAGCACTATCAACTATAGTGCTGGAAAATGAGCCCCCCGGATTAAAGGAAGAGTTGCCTCTTCAAAGTAGAGTCAATCTTACTGATGGGAATGGAGTAAAGCCCCTGGGACCTCCATTTACTGATGTGGAATGACTCAAAATAAGCAGAAACACACAGGCTGAAATGATGGGCTCAAACATACAAAGATTCTGTGCAGGACACAGTGTCTGGAGCATTTCATTCAGTCAAACACACGGTCGCTATGAGCTGGACCTTACTCAACAGCATCTAGCAACTAACAACAACAAGCTACTAGCTAAAATGAGCAGAAAGGAGCCAAAAGAAAAGAGAGGAAATTATAGCTGCTGCCTTGGCATAATCTTGATATAAAGGAGCAGCAGTTACAATGCTTTGCAATGAATTCAGAAGGATAGTTTAGGAACTTCAAAGATCAAAGAAAGCATAATATAAATAACTTAAATTTTAAAAATTAAACTTTTGCAAATTTTCAGTAGTTTTATATAATAATAGCCTTAGAAGCATGAAGTTTTTAAAATCTAAATTTTCTCCTTTATAAATTATCTCAACTCTAAGGTAATATAGTACAGGGGTTAACAGAGTGGAAGATGAAGATAAAATTGTTATTGTTAGGTGCTGTCGAGTTGGTGTCTAACTCATAGCGATCCTATGTACAATAGACAAAACACTATTGTTAGTGCTTCTCTGCTATCCATAGGGTTTTCAATGGCTGATTGATTGTTTTTTGGGAGTGGGTTGCTGGGTCCTTCTCCCAAGCCTACAGCACCTGGTGTTCCCAGGCGGTCTCCCATCTAAGTACTAACCAGGCCTGACCCTGCTTAGCTTCTGAGATCTAATGGGATCAGACTCCACAGGAGTAAGGCTGCAGGAGAAAGTAGAATACCTAGGTTCAAATCCCACCCAGCCACTCATTGGCCTTGCAGACTCAGGCAAGTTAAATAGACTCTCCTGTGTGTCAGTATCAATACCTGCCAAAAAGATGTTCATGATAATACTTTCTTCATAGAGTCACAGAATTTTAAATAAATACACATAACTGCTTATTCACACATAGTAAGTATTCAATAAGTTGTTAGCTGCCATCATCATCATCATTAAAGACTAACATATATTCCTTTTTTTCACTATAATACTTAAAGATATTTCTATAAATATTTATTCATACTACCAGTAAGCCATAATCTAAGTGAAAATACAAATCGATAAGTAATAAAATTATTCTGCCTATGACACTAGTATGGCTAGTATTTAAAATAATTTAGGAATAACTGTGTGTAATTTTACTTTATTTTTTACTGACAGATAATACTAAATATTTTCATCATGTACAACACGATATTCTGAAATATATATGCTCTGTGAAATGGTTAAATCCAGTTAATTAACAAAGGCATCACCTCATATAGTTATCATTTTTGTGGTAAGAACACTAACCATCCACTCATTTCCATTTTCTTTAAAAACAATGTCATGGTTAACTACAGTCATGATGCTGTACACCAGATCTCTTGAACTTATGCTGTGGTTATATAATTTAACCTTTTACCCTAATAAAAGACAAACACCATATGGCCTGTATCTTACTGGAAGACAACCCATTAAAAGGTCTGCAAGTTATTTAACTGATATTTTAATGCTATCATTGAAGAAAATCAACAGATAATCTTACCTCACTACTTTTTAACAGATGGATTCTAGAAAATCTTATAGAAATAGTTTGCATAAATCTGATAAGAAGAAACAGAAATATGAAACAAAGAACTAAAAGAAATTCCTTATAATTTTGTGGCTAAACGATAAATCCTTTTTGATATTTCCTTTTACTGTTGCTTGGTTACTTGGCTGGCAGTGGTTCTACCTGAATTCTTCATCTACACCGTTAAAATAAGCCTGTGAAACCTGGTAGTTGGGTCACAATGGACAAAGCACTATCCACACTTTAAAAATGTCAAAGTTGCTTCTCTGCTTAGAGATCCACATTTGATTGCCCTGTGGTGCCATACTGAAATTTCATGTGTCACCAAATAAGACCCTGGAATGAACTGCCTACAAAGATCTATCCTCAGGCAAAGCAAAGAAAGTAGAGCCAATAATGTGCAATAAAATAGCTCTCTCACTAATGGGGAATGCAAGATGATATCAGGATAGGAGTAAAGCAGTGTTGATATCTCAGCTCAATACCCAGGTCCTTCTCAGCTCACTTAGACAATCCTTACACCATGACACCCTTCCTGAACTGGACAATGACCCAAATCTTTTTTCCATATCCTCCAAATTTTTCCTAAACACCAAGTCACCTTTTCATTTACGCTGATAATATATAGAAAGCAATCCCAGGAAAGAGATTGCTGGAAATATGTCCTTAAGAATATGAAATACAATGCTGGGCATGGTGGCACATGCCTGTAATCCCAATGACTCAGGAGGCAAAGACAGACGGATTGCAAGTTCGAGGCCAGAGGCAGGCTGCATAACTTAGCGAAACCCTGTCTCAAAATAAAAAGCAAAAACTTGACTCAGGGTGCAGTTCAGTGGTAGAGCACTGGCAAAGCATGTGTGAGGCCCTGAGTTCAACACCTAGGGCCATTAAAAAAAAAAGACTATAAAATATAATAATCAGTTTCTAAAATTTCCAATGAATTCAAAGTTTCTCTTCTAAATAACATAAATTCACTAGCTTAACTAAATAGTTTAAAATAAATACATTTCTATTTTTAAAAGCATAAAACACTGACTAGGTTAATTTTTTCAAATAGCACATATATTTCTTCCTTTACTATAACAAAATTAACATTTAATAAGAATCACCATTTCTTATGGAGCTTAACAATGCTTTTGGTTCATTTCAAGCTATGTCTTTTCACATTTAGAATTTTTTAGTCATCGTTGGAAACTTTTCAGAAGTCTAAACATACAGTTACACTGATTATTCTGAAAAGTGTGCATGTGGGAAGAATTGTTTGCTTACTAGATCCTTCTTTAGTAATTCAGATAGTGAAAGCATTTCCAAAGCAAATTTTCCAAAAATCAAATAAGTTGCAAAACTAGAAATATAATTGAGTCTCCAAAAACGAGTTCCAATCCTCTGCCAAAACAGACCTCAAATTCTTAATCCCTTGTCCAAAAAAATTGGACCAAGTATTGACGTTTTCCACCAAGCAAGCCACATAGCCACAAATGTTTCTCATTTACTTCACTCCTGGGATGAACGGCTCAAATAAAAAATTTCCTGAATACCCCAAATTTCAGATGCAATTTGGGATGCAAGTGATTCATAATGTAATGCAGGAAACATTAGGATATTCTCTTACCAACTCAGTGTTTCTGGAATGCAATTCTCAGGAGATCATTCCGCCAATTAGTCAAGTGACACTGCTCTCAGCCATGTGACCCAAGCATTATGCTCTCTGCCCCAGCTCTGATGTGACTTTGAACCCTCAGCAAACTGCTACTCCAGCTACTGTTCAACCGAGAAGATGTTACCTCAAAGGAGCTAATAAAGATTCCCATTGTATTCCATGACAAAAACATGGTAATAGTGCACTCAATTCCCCTGTTAAGTAAAGGCAAAATAATGTTAAGAGAAATTAAAGCCACAGTAATTACTCTAGTCTCTTAGTGGCCTCTGAACGGATTTAGATCCTAATTAAATCTGAAATGAAATTTCACAGAACGTCTAGTCCTATTCTATTCTACCCTTGTCTTGCTCTCCTTGGTAAGTCATTAATAATGTCCTGGAGTACCAACACTGCAACTATCCTATTTTCTAGATTCCAAGTCTCTTTCATGCCTGCAGCCGTATCACTGTGACCTTTAATCCCATCAGATCTCAGAAACTAAGCAGGGTCAGCTTGGTTAGTCTGTGGATGGGAGACCACCTAGGAACATCAGAAGCTATAGGCTTGAGCGAAGGACCCGGCAACCCACTCACAAAAAACAATCAGCCATTAAAAACCCTATGAATAGCAGAGGAATACTAACAATACTGTTTCACCTATTGTACATAGTAGGGTCGCTATGAGTCAGACACTTGACATAGAGAAGAAAAGTACCACACTAAATGCACCCAATGGGCATGAAAACTGTGGAAATCTTAGGAAATGAGACTACTAAAAACAAGACACATGCAAGGGTCTAAAATATGATGAAACACAGGGCCCAGTAGAGTAACAAATGTGGGTGGTAAAAGATCAAGATTAAACACACTGGCAATATTTTCTATTAGCTAAAGGATGATAAGCAAAATGTACAGCTAAGGGGCACTCTTAAACAAGGATTACCCGAAGAAGTCTGAGGCTAGACCGAAAGCTGAGCACCTAACACCTTGGATGTTGTAGCAAATGGAAAAAGCTATTGATTCCACAGGAATAATAGCCAATAGGAGGAAATTTCTCAAGCTAAAGGAATTTGGAAAATGGTTATTCAAACAAAAGGAGGAGAGAAATTAGTTGTGGAACTACAAATAAAGACCCAGAAAAACAAGAGGTTAGGGTAGAGTAACTTCATGTTCTACAAGCAATTTTGAAAATAGTAACATTTAAAAAGAAGAGTGGATAAGTTAAATTGATGACATAACTAAGAACCTATGAGGTGAATTTGCTCAGGAAGTCGTGGAAAAATATTGTTGTTGTTGTTGTTGTTGTTAGGGGCCGTAGAGTCAATATTTGACTCATAGCGACCCTCATAGGGCTTTCAATGGCTGAATGCTTCGGGATTGCCTTGGGAGTGGATTGCCAGGCCTTTCTCCCATTTTTGCAGTGCTGGGAATTGAACTCGGGACCTCAGAGACTGCAGCACAGCGCTCTACCCACTGAGCTAAATCCCAGCCCATGGAAAAATATAAATAGACTTAAAAATGATATTAATGCTTATGCATAAACAAAAAATAATTATATCAATTTAAACTTGTGTTTGAATCAACTATATGTCATGAATAGTCTGGAAAGTGACTTGAATATCTCTGGCTGTCAAAGACTTTATTTTCTGTCACAACTCAGCTGTTTGCTAAGTCACCTCTCATGTATCTATCTATATGAAAATGGACAGTGAACACATTATCTAATATTTGTACTGAAAAAATATTAGTTGTATGCAAACATTAGAGAATGGAATATTCTAGATGACTATTTTCTGATTGCTTTAAAACTTAATTATGCACATTTTTCATCTTGCCACTGTTGATTTTATATTCAGGATTGAATGAAATCAGCATACTCTTCAATAAATTACCAAACTATCAGAGATTCTATGAAAAAATGACCAAACATACATGAAGTTCTAGAACAGTGAACATAACAGATACTCAAATAGCATTATACCCTTACTCTTTTCCTTTCTCTTCTTGCTTCTATCAACAATGAATTTACTTCCTCTTTGAAAGTTTAGGACCCAGTAATCTGACCTTTTACAAAGGATGAGTCAGTTCACTATCAGAATATAATGTTTCTTTATTCTTTTAATTACCTAACCAATTCCTTTCCATTGGAGGGCCCCTCTGAAAACTGAACTTTTTTCTTTTCTTGCCTTCATTTCCATTGAGGGATCACCTAAGTTCAACTCACGGTTTGTCTCAGTGCCTAATATTACATGCTTCAAGATACAGAGAAACAGAATTTAATAAGACATGGTTCCTACTTGTGATGGTTAATTTTATGCGTTTATGTATCTATGTGACTGAGCATAGGGCAACGAACAGTTGATTCAACAATAGTCTGTGTCTTTCTGCAAGAATGTTTTTGAATGAGATTAAAATTTTACATCAACGGCCTTGAGGAAAGTACATTGACTGTCATATTGTGGGTGGGCCTCATCCAATCAGTCGAAGGCCTGAATGGAACACGGACTTTGTACCCCTCAGCAAGAGAGAACCCTGCCTAACAGCCTTTGAACTGGAAAACTGTCATGTCCAGCTTCAAAGTGGGCTTCCTGGTTCCATAAGAGCTTCTGGTCTTTGGACTCAAAGAGAGACATCAGCTCTGCAGATTTGGGACTTGTCAGCTCCATAATTACATGAGCCAAATCCCTATAATTAATCTCCATAGACTGATACATAAATGTGTACTACTGCTTCCTTTTCTCTGAAGAGCCCTGACTAGCACACAAACTCCAAGAAACCAAAAGTCCATTCTAGTCGTGGGGGGCATACTCAAGTAAAATCTCTCCATGAAGCCTTTCTTAAATAGTAACCCAGACTAGAGTACTATGAACCAAATAAACTATCAAACCAAACATGCTATCAAGAAATGTTCACTGAAGGAAATAAGAGTACTTAAAAGCAAGATCTGCCAAGGACAATATCAGCCCGCATAACTCATTCCCTCAAGAATTCACATAAAGCGAGTGATGTGGTGTTGCTTTACAGCTCGGCTTGCCCTGCCCTGCATGTGCTGACTAGATGAGATTTCTCTGCATTTATGACTTTGTTACTGTTATTTCAAGCAGGTCATTGAAAATAAATTTAAAACAGGGAGTAAAGTTATAAATTAATTCATTCCCCTCACAGAGCATCGTACAAATATGAAGCAACGAAGCTCACTTGAATGGCCGCCAGGTTCTTCTGCTCCTGAGAAGGTGCCTCATGGACAAAGCGAAGCCAGTTGGAGTGTCTTGGGTTGGTAGCATCCAAAATGTACAGAACTTCTCCCTTACTCCCACGAACCTGAAACACAAAAGGTTCTTGAGTTTCCACACAAATCCCTATTAGCCGTACTACATATATGAAGGGCAGGATATATTTTTTTTGTAAGTATCGGTACATACCTTTTTATTGACAGGTGTTGAATAGATACTAGATTTACAAGGATTCTTCCCTCAAACATATGTACTAAAGGAGCTTGCGATTCCATTTGGCAGAGGCCTAGATGACTCACAATTGTAATCAACTCTCAGAAATATCCAGTGTTGATAGATGTTTTCTGGTTAAAATTATTTTTTTTGTTGTTGTTGTTGTTGTTAGGTGCCATCAAGTCGGTATCTGACTCATAGCGACCCTCAGGGTTTTCAATGGCTGACTGGTTTCAGGATCGCCTTGGGAGTGGATTGCCAGGTCCTTCTCCCATTTTTGCAGTGCTAGGAATTGAACTCAGGACCTTAAGATACTGCAGCACAGCGCTCTACCAACTGAGCTAAATTCCAGCCCTTTCTTTTTGTAGACATATTTTAATAGATGTGCTACAGTCACAATTATTTAGGGGATAACCATAATTGCCGTGCTTCCCTTTTCTTCCATATTGGAGGGGAATAGTGCTTGGTTCCCAGCTGAGGTGGCTGAAGCGTAGGCAATTTTTTCAACTTCTCCTGTCACCTCCTTTTACTGGATCTTCTTCATAAAAGGGGAATTTGCTAATGTAACCTGTGGGAATCTTACAGCCAGTGGGGCACAATTTCACATTCTTTTCTGGAAGCTCATAGAAATATGAACCAAGTGTATTAAGGCCTGGTGTTTTCTCTTTAGCTTTCTTACTTTACCCATTCGTGTAATAGGCAAAAGACACCTGTGAAAATCAAATAGATTTTGGGTTGAGATGGTTTTTACTACACAATGAAAATGTTGGCTTCATTATGGGCCCCAGGTGTGTAGAAGACAATCCTTCATTTCCTCGAAAAGTTGTTTGACCATTCGCAATCTGTGTTAAACACTGACAACATCACTTCTCAAGGTTCTAAGAGAAAAAAATGTGCTGGCCCTTGATACCAGGGATCTACACCTTTCTACATACTAATGGTTGTTGTTAGGTGCCATCGAGTCAGCAACCGACTCATAGTGACCCTACATACAACAGGCGAAACACTTTGTCAGTGTTTCTCTGCTATTCATAGGGTTTTCAATGGTGGATTGATTTTTGGGAGTGGGTTCCCAGGTCCTTCTCCCAAGCCTACAGTATCTGGTGTTCCCAGGCGGTCTCCCATCCAAGGACTAACCAGGCCTGACCCTGCTTAGCTTCCTAAATCTGATGGGATCAGATGCCATAAGGCTATGGCTATAGGCATACTAAAGGTTAGTGGTACCAAGCATAAGTCACAAGTGGTTTTGTCTTCCAACTAAAGTAAGAAGAAATCGCAAAATGACTCAGTTCAATTAGAGAAAATCCTAACACATGAGTAAAAGAAATATAAAAATAGGCAATCAATATAAACCTTCCTTCCCCACAGTTCAATATTTTCTTTGTTAAACAGGATCAGCTCTAGACCGAGAAGCTCATTTATTATTTGGATATTTAATTTTCAAAGAGAAAGGGTCTGTGGCATAACTTCCTCTATTATTATTTCCTTTAATCAATTCAATGCCAAGGGATTTTTAATTCACTATAAACACGGTACCAAGGTTCCAAGGGCAAAGCTAATCAGTCAGACTTGCCCCCCAGAAGTGGCAAAATGGTGAGGTTGAAGGGCAGTGAAATAGAGTCAGTCCCAAAAAGGATGGCAGTAATGTCCTTAATGAGAAATTATAACATGTTATGTTGTATTATCCTTTAAAGAAAAGATATTTCCCTTTCAACACGGCTTTTCAAAAGAGGTACTTTTGAGCACTAAAATTTAGAGCGTGGATGTCTTTAAAGTATAAAATGTCATTGTATTTTTTTATTTAAATTTCAGGCCTTCTTTCTGTAGTTTCTTAAACAGAAGTAAAGGCCATATGCCTTCCCTTCAGTATTTAATTAGCCAAACGTCAAGACATCTTTAGGAGTGTGAAAAACCAAGTGTGCTGCAGGAATCACTTCTGACAGCACATTGTTGTCATTTAAACCAAAGAGAAACACACTCGCGAAGATGAGCGCGGAACATCACTAGGAAGCTCTACTGATGTATAGTTTCCACGCAAAGGGCATGCTACCCTTCTTTCTCCTGCCAGTTTTTAAAGGAACCCATATAAAAGTCTTTTGCCTTCACTGGTGCTTATAAACACACACCTACCACTGTAGTTTTCTCTTTAGCTGGGATTTAGCTCAGTTGGTAGAGCACTGCACTGCAGTCTCTGAGGTCCCGAGTTCAATTCCCAGCACCGCAAAACTGGGAGAAGGACCTGGCAATCCACTCCCAAGGCAATCCCAAAACAGTCAGCCATTGAAAACACTATAAGGGTTGCTATGAGTCGGATACCAACTCGACGGCACCTAACAACAACAACCACTGTAGCTCATATACTTATATCTCCCTCCTACCTTCATCTGATAACCCTGGCCCTTGGATTACTAGCCTTCATGTGGGAAGGTGCAGGGAGAGGATAAGCACGGGTTCCCACAGATCCCTGTCTCTTCACTGAGTAACATCCAAAATATAATACACACCTAGCTAATATATAACTGAAGAGGACCGATGAGAAAATAGTATCTTTTCTTTTTTGGTGACAAATTTTACTGCTCTAGATATTTCAAGCTGAAAGGAACCTTCCAAAAGCTCTCTGGAGTGGGCTAGGAATCCTGACCCCAGGTGTCATCCAGGGCTCTGACTCTATCACTTTGGATGAACCATTTGGCTCACTGAGCAGAGTCATGGCCTCCCGGTCCCGAAAACGAGGATGACTCCTTGCAACATCACAAAAACTGTGCAAACAGCAAACAGAATAAGATCTTTGACAGTTCTTCTACTGCTCTCTGAAGTACCAGGGGGTATATCACAATCTAGCCATTAGCAAATGAGGACACTAGGCCCAAAGTGGCCAAGAGACACTTTAAACACATTCTGCTTTCAATGGCACTGCTGGGAATATATGGACCATTTTTCTGCCAATTTGTTTCAAGAAACAAACACGAAGAATAACCTAACCCTTCCATTCAAATCCAAATACAGATCCAAACAGCCTGCTGGAGTATTTAAAGTAAGGGTGGGACCTGCACTGATAGTGTTTTAAAATAAGATGCTTTGTATCTAAAACTTCTGGCAATGGTTAAAGAAGCACTGAGTAACAGCATCATACAATCTGTAGGAGGGGTAAAAATGAGAAAAAAAGACAAAAAAACACCTTTCCTCTGATTCAGATCCCCTAACTCAATTCTAGTCTTGTAGTCAGAATGTTTTCACATTTTTCCTAAACAATATAGTTTTCTATAGCTATTACCTTTAATCCACCCAATTCATTTGAAGTCTAACATCTTCTCTTCATTCATATCTTTGAAATGTATGCAACTCAGTACAGAAATAAATTAATGATGTGGTTTTTTGGCAGAGCAAGGAGGCTGAACTTGGGGCCTCACACACAGTTTGAGAGAACTCTACCACTAAGCTGGACCCCTACCCCTTATTTATTTTTTAAATTGAAACAGGGTCTCTCGAAGTTAAGCAGGCTGGCTCTGGTCTCCTGTTCCACCTCCCAAGTTGCTTAGATTACAGGTGTGTGCCAACTGTGCAGATAAATTAATAATCTTAAAATAAGAATAGACCTGTGGCAATCAACTACTTCCCAATTACTAACAAAATGCTCACACTCATCAAATAATCACACTTCTGTGCCGAAAAATCCTAAAAAGTAATATTCCTTATTAGAACACAATATTCACTGTATATAACTTTGTCGGTTTTTAAATGTTTCATAAAAAGCTACAGAAGAAATTTTAGAACATAGCTCCTTTACTCAACTGCTATTTTCAATATTAACGAGGAAACAGAAAACATATTTTTTGAGAAAAGCCCAGAAAACATTGCACTGATTAGTATAAAGGAGATGTGTATATAAACTTCACTTATTTCAAAAATATCTCCTACATATGGGCAGGAAGTAACATACAGTACCAGGTCTTGCAGGGAGACGAAAGTGAAATGTGAATATCAAAGCAGAGAAGAGTATATTATGAAAAACTTTTAACAGAAAAGGTAACACACTAGGGTAAACCTAGTGGGCCTAGCATGCAAAGGAGACTGTCACCCTGACAAAGCCCTGCTTACAAGACAGGTTCCTGGCTGGCATGTCAGAACTTGGCTCTGAGAGTCCCAGTCGATAGTTATGGGCTGTTGTTGTTAGGTGCTAAGTCAGATTTGACTAAGAGCGAACCTATGTACGGCACAATGAAACATACCCCACACTGTGCTGTGCCCATTACTATTGTCAGCCCTTCTCTGCTATTCCTAGGGTTTTCGATGGCTGGCTGTTTTGATGGCTGATTGTTTCAGGAATGAACTTCTCTACAGCACCCGATATTCCCAGGCAGCCTCCCATCCATGGACTAACCAGGCCGACCTTGCTTAGCTTGGGAGATCAATCAGGATAGGATGCCAGGGTAATATGGCTACAGACAGTTAATGGGTAAGGGTGATTCATTGTGCCTAGACTAAAAGTAAGGTCTATGCTGAACACCTTGGATTCCTTCTGGAAATCTGAAATTTGGTATATGATACCCACAAAGTGCTTATGAGCCCACAATAAAAATCTTGGATACTAAATCTCTAATGGGATTCCCAATAAGAAACATCCCACATGTGTGGCTGCCTTTTTGTTACTGGGCAGAATGTACTCTGTGTGACCTCATGGGAGGGAGAGAGCACAGGGAAGCCAGCACACAGGTTTCTCCAGACTTCACTTGTACTTTTTCCCCTGATGATTTGGCTGCACATCCTAACCACGTCACTGTCATGAATCTTAGCTGTGAGAACAACTATGTTGAGACTTGTGAGTGCTTCTAGAGAATCCTCAAATATGGTGGATCTTGGGGACTTCCAACATACAAGGTAAATTTAGCTTCATGTCCTAAAAATGGAGTAAGAGTTTGCTGATAAAAAAAGGCTATAGGTCATCTCAAGACCAACACAGTTTTATCATATAAATACAAAACTAATACAAATTAAACTATGCCTATTCAATCAATAGATGAAGGTGCACCTGACTCATGCCACGGTATTTTCAGTCCCATCATATGGTTGTGAAAGCTGGACATTGAACAAGGGAGACAGAAAAAGAATTGATGCTTTTGAATTGTGGTGCTGGAGATGACTATTGAATACACCATGGACTGCCAAAAGAACCAACAGATCTGTCCTAGGAGAAGTGCAACCAGAGTGCTCCTTGGAACCAAGGATGGCTAGACTGTGTCTTACATATTTCAAACATGTAGTCAGGAGAGACCAATCCCTGGAGCAAGACATCATGTTTGGGAGAGGGCAGGTCAGCAAAACAAAGGAAAACCCTCCACCAGATGGACTGACACAGGTTCTGCAACAATGGGCTTAAACATAAATAAGATTGTGTGCCTGGCACAGAATGGGGAAGTGTTTTTGATCTGTTGTACATAGGGTCACTATGAATTGGACTTGACTTGATAGCACCTAACAATAACAGCAAAAACATTCAATCAAACCAAAAATGAGAAAAATAAAAGAAGAAAAATAAATCATTCCTTTTCATGGCCTATAAAAAAAATAAATAAAATAAAAAAACTCCTTCATGTAGGATTCAGATAAGGAAGAATAATCAGGAGTGATTTTAATTACAAGAGATTATTACTTTATAAACTGGTTTCAGAAACTAATCCCAGCAAAAGATGCGATTCCACTATAGAAAACTCATACCAGTGAAAGAAGGTAGAGCATCTTAGTGGTTTTGTGGAAAGGTGGCATGAGGAATGGAATTGATAAATTTAACTAGGAAGAGGAAGTTAATAAGGAATGACAGAACAATTTTGCAGCAGTAAAGTCAGAGAAACAATAGAAATGACTGCATCAATTAGAATGTATTATCCTTGTAACAAATATTTCAGTGACTAAGACTAAGTCATGATTCACCCCAGTAGGGGCCAGCTTTTCAGTATTAATATACTCTCTATGAAGGAAGAATGGGAACTTGAATATACCTTGATTCAACTATGTCAGAGGAAGGGGAACAGATGATAGATAACCAACAACTCAAATATGTAGGATGGGTTGTGAAGGTACAGAAAATTTTATGAAAAACAAAATAAATAGGCTACTAAAATCCTCTAAATGTGAATTAATAATGCTCTGGAAAGAGGTAATGGCTATAAAAATGAAAACCATGGGTAACTGCAAAATAAATACCTGGGCATAGTCTGATTATAAAATTGATATAAGGTACAAGCCAAGGAATTAGAAATCTCTAAAATTGTCAGCGAGCTGGGATTTAGCTCAGTTGGTAGAGCGCTGCGCTGCAGTCTCTGAGGACCCGAGTTCAATTCCCAGCATCGCAAACATGGGAGAAGGGCCTGGCAATCCACTCCCAAGACAATCCCGAAACAGTCAGCCATTGAAAACCCTATGAGGGTCACTATGAGTCAGATACGGACTCGACAGCACCTAACAACAAAATTGTCAGCTTCAGTGAAAAGTCTTGCTTAACTTGGTAATTTCATATAGAAAAAGGAAATCTAAAAGGCAATGTCCATGGTGGAATTAAAAAACCAGAGCTAAGAAGAGAACAGAAGGTAAAGGTGGAAAGTGTTGATTTAGAAGCTTTGCACAAAGTTGGGAGCTAAAGCCTGAGAGTAGAGAATCAAAGGACAAAGTTGGACAGACTAATCCTCTAGAACAGGAGTCCTCAACCCCCAGGGTGCAGACTGGTTCCAGCCCATGGCCTGTTAGGAACTGGGCTGCACAGCAGAAGATAAGCAGCAGGCAAGGAAACAAAGTTTCCTCGGTATTTACAGCCACTGCCCATTGCCTGAATCACCTGGAAATCCCTCATCTCCATCCACTGTGTCCCATGGAAAAATTGTCTTCCACAAAACCAGTTCCAGGTGCCAAAAAGGTTGGGGACTGCTGGTCTAGAAGCTTTTAATCAAGGCAGTTGAAACCAGGACAGGCACATTTAGCCTACACCCATACCATGGTGGTGTCTGATCCCATCAGATCTCGGAAGCTAAGCAGGGTCGGACCTGGTTAGTGCTTGGATGGGAGACCACCTGGGAACACCAGGTGCTGTAGCCTTGGGAGAAGGACCCAGCAGCCACTCCCAAAAAACAATCCGCCATTGAAAACCCTATGAATAGCAGAGAAACACTAATAATACAGTTTCACCTGTTGTATGTAGGGTCACTATAAGCCAGACACCTACTCAATGGCACCTAACTACAACAACAAACATAAATGGGAAGAGGAACAGAAAAATTAACAAACAGTTGTTATACATCAGCAGAAAAGACACTAAAAAACACTCTTCATCTCCTCTTCCCATCTAATCTAACACCCACACGTCTGCCACCTTGTGGAGCTGTGGGCCTTGCAGGTTGCTGTGATGCTGAAAGCTATGTCACTAGTATTTCAGATACTAGCAGAGCCACCCATGATGGACAGGTTTCAGCTGAGCTTCCAGAGGAAGACATCCTAGGGAGAAGAACCCAGCTCACTTCCAAAACAATTAGCCCTTGAAAATCTTCTGAACAGCAAAGAGATACTATCATTTCAGAATAGCAGAAGAGATTCTGAATAACAGAGTTACTGTCTGCATAGCAGAGAGATACAGTGCTGGAAAGTGAGCCCCTGAGGCTGGAAGGCACTAAAAAAATGACTGGGTAAGAGTTGCCTCCTCAAAGTAGAGTCAATCTTAATGATAGCAATGGAGTAATGTCCCTGGGACCTCCAGTTGCTGATGTGGCATGACTCAAAATGAGAAGAAACATAATGGCTGCAATATTGGGCTCAAACATAAAAAGATCGTGTGCAAGGCACAGGGTTGGGTAGTGTTTCACTCTGTTGTATGCAGGGGCACTATGAGTTGGATCTGACTCAAGAAAGACCACAACAAACAACAGGTAGGTCCACCATGGATTCTTAACTCTCCATCTCCTAAGGATGCCAGAAAACAGTGGGAAGATGATGATATATGATCCTTGCATAACAATGCAAAGGAGGTGCTTGAGGGTCACAGGGCAGCTTCAGTAAAGGTAATTTACCGGACACTCTCTGAGTCACGGTGTATTCAGAAAAAGAAGTTTCTCCAAGAAGTTGATCTCTTCTTGCTCCAGAACAATTCAGATTTAGGCTCCTCACTGAAAATTCAACCAGACGAAAACAGAAGGACCAGCTCAGAAGAGGCCACAAATCCCATACTGCACACACTCCTTTGTGACTATCGTTCACTTTCTAATTCTGCCAAAAAGCTCCTGCTGCCAGGAAGGAGGATCGCTGGAGCAGAAATAGCTCCTTGCTACAGACCAAGTTCTGTCTGGCATCTATAACTGCTCTGGCAATAAAGGGTCTGGCAAGGAATGGCATCCAAATCTAGGACACAAATATTGCTCTACACCCAAGGTAACCAGGCTACCCATGGAATTCCTTTTCCTCGATTCCAACCTTTCCTTTGACACAGTCACAGCCATGCACAGTTAGGTATGCCCAAGGCCAAATGGCTGCCAGCCCAGGCCCCTGCAACCTGGTGCTTCTTGATCCTCCAGAGGCCAGCAATCCCTGAGCCCCTCTGGGAGGGGTAGCCTGGAAAGAGGATGATGTTTCCTGGTCACCCCCCAGTCTGATCTGCTGGATTTTCAGCTACCCTGGAGTTCACACAGCCCTCAAACCTGGACCTGCCTCTGGCTCAGAGTCTCTGCCTCTTCTTGACCAGGAGTGCCCACCAGGGCTTCTTGAGCCAGACTGCCCCATTATGACTCACCCCACACCTCCATTAGTGTTTCTTCAACTTTTTTTGTGAAGACATCAAGCAAAGATCTTGGATTGTGGCATGTTCTGACAATGATCCATTGTCGGAATATAAATAGCATCTTCATAACTGAGTATTTTTCTACATTGACTCAAAATCTATATGCAAACCCATCCTGCACATTGCTGGTAGTCCTCTTTGTTCATATCCTCATACCAATACCTGCTTAAAGGACATCCACCACCTGCCCCAAGTCCAAATTCTTTAGTGAAACAAAAGAGAACCTTCAGATGCTGACCTGTCCTCTCAGCCCAGATCCCTGTAACTTCCTCCCACTTCAATGCACTGGTTTGCACCTGCACTCCTGGCTCATGCCATGGAAGAAACTCTTCCCCTGCCTGGAGCAAGGGAAGACGTTCACCTAGGAGATGCTCACATGAATCAGATCTCATAATGCTGAAAAATTCCTTCTTGTTCAACATTGTTGCTGTTAGGTGCCGTCGAGTAGAGTCCAACTCATAGTGACCCTCATAAGGTTTTCATGGCTGACTGTTTCGGGATTGCCTTGGGAGTGGGTTGCCACAGCCTTCTCCCATTTTGCAGTGCTGGGAATTGAACTCAGGACCTCAGAGACTGCAGAGCAGCGCTCTACCAACTGAGCTAAATCCCAGCTCTTGTTCAACATTATGTTACCTTTACTGAACATAGGCTTTGGATTTTACAGTCAAGTTCCTCCTATAAAAACTGAAACGTGAAAAAAATCCTGCTTTAAAGAAAAAATAGTAATAGTGTAAAACAAACAAACTAATAGTTATTGTTTATTATGTCAGGCACTTTGCTAAGCATCTTTAAGGGTATTATATAATTTGCTCCACAAAACAGCCTTGTGAGGTAGTTGGTGCCATTAACCACATTTAACGAACAAGGAAACTGAGGCACAAACACTAAATATCTTGCCAAAGGTTTCCAAGTTATTACTGGAGCTAGGGCTTGAAGCAAGCCTACCTGACTCCAGAACCCACCCTGGTATAATCCTACCTTCATTTACTTACAGCCTGGGTCACGGGTGGCCACATGGGGAGCAGAATTTTGAGGATGATTCCCCAGGATGCTCACCCTTGTATAAAGTCCTCACATTTGAGTCTGGGTGGAACCTATATGATAAGTTATCACTCCTGTGATCTCTTATATTGCAAAGGGTAGATTACCCTTGGCAGCTACACTAATCCTTACAAAACAGATTTCACCTACTGAGAGCAGAAAAGTCAGAAAGCAGAAATGTGAGAGGAATGGGGAGCGAGGAAGGGACTCCTTGGCTGGGACAGAGAATCCCACAAGGTGACTTAAAAGCATCACAAGAGATGTAGGGACTGAAGACAGGCCCTGGCTGATAGTCAGCAATGAAGTGAAACCTTAGTCCTCCAGCCTGAGGGAACCAAATTCAGCCAGCCTGAGTGATCTTAGAAACAAAGTGATCCTGGAAGCCTCCAGATAAGAACTCAGGCCACCAACACCTGAATCTGGTCCCCTAAACACCAAGGGCAGATAACCCACTTGGTGTGGTTTAGCCCACCAAATCTGTGGTAATTCCTGACGCAACAATTGTTGTTGTTAGGTGCCATCGAGTCCGTACCCGAGTCATAACGACCCTACGTACAACAGGTAAAACACTTTTGTCAGTGTTTCTCTGCTGTTCACAGGATTTTCAATGGCAGACTGATTTTTGGGAGTGGGTTGCCAGGTCCGTCTCCCAGAGGCAATAATAGAAAACTAATATGCCACTTCTGGAACCAAAATCTTTCTTTCTTTCCTATTGTTGCAATGTATTATCACCACAAAATCTTGTTAATACAAACAGCTTAAAATAATAGTCATGTCTTATCTTGCAGTCCTGTAGGTCAGAAATCTGGTGGGGCTTAGCTAGATTCTCCAGTAGGATCTTTGGGAAAGGCTCTCTGAAAGAATCTGCATCCATGTTCATCTAGGTTTCTGGCTGAATTCCAGTTCTTTGAAGTTATAGGACTGGAGTCCTCATATTTTCACTTCTTTCATTTTGTTGTTGTTGTCAGGTGCCATCAAGTCATCTCAGACTCATAGCGACCCTTATCGGGTTTTCAATGGCTGATTGTTTTTTTCAGGATTGCCTCGGGAGTGGGTTGCCACATCCTTCTCCCGTTTTTGTGGTGCTGGGAATCGAACTCGGGACCTCAGAGACTGTAGAGCGGTGCTCTACCAACTGAGCTAAACCTCAGCCCTTCTTTCATTTTAGTTGAGTTAAAAAGTGATAACTTGTGGTTATTATTAATTATAGAAAAGTAGTGCAAATGCCTTTACATATAATATAAACATTGTTTAATGTCAAGAATTTAGTTTTATATCAAATGAGGAAAGAGTAAGGAATGAATAAAGAGAAAGGAGGGAAATAAGTAGTAGTGCATATCCTTACATACATTAACGCCAAACG
>VMDO01030533.1:0-21200 GCA_007922755.1 Pedetes capensis | reverse complement strand
TTGAATCTCAAATGTCCCCCAAAGATCTTGTGTTTAAATACTCTGTCACTAGATGGTGGTGCTGTCTGTGGGGGCTGTGGAACTTTGGGAGGTAAGACTTAGCTTGCAGAAATAGACCACTGAGGGCGGGCTTTTGGAGGCTTACCTTGGCCCCCATTTCTGGTTGCTCTCCCTGCTTCCTGATGCCATGATGTGAAGCGTTCCACCTCAGGCCCTGCTGCCAACTGCTCTATCCTGCCTTCCTGTCACTACAGACTGAAATAATCTAGACGGTGAGACCAGACAAATCCTTCCTCTTTAAGTTATTTCTGTTCAGTGCTTTGTCACAGCAACACAGAAGCTAATTAACACAGCAGGATATCAGAAAGGAGAGTACTTCAAAGCTTGAACAGAGATGATTAGGTATGAAATAAGGGCATTCCTTTTAGAAGTAGAGGTAGGAAATACTTGAGTTATTGTGGTAGATTAGACCATGATCTCTGAGTTTTTGTGTTCTCTCTGTTTTGGAATGAAAAGCTCACAGCATTTATCATGTTATATTCCATCTTCCACTCCTTGACTTTGGGCTCAGGCATATAATTCTCTTTGCTAATGGGCTGTTGGTGGCCTGGTCATAAACAGAGGCTAAAAATGTGATTGTGCAGTTCACCCTCTTGAACTTCCACCATCACCGTGAAATATATTCTATGAGCCTTCTTTTTCTGGGAGGACCAGAGTTATGTGGGGCACACCTGAATCTTACCTTAAGTCTGAAGTCAAGCCCAGTGCCTTGGAATCTAAATCAGAACGCCCCTGATCTGTGCAGCCTAGATCACCACATCATAGTCATTCTGAAGACTGATAAAAATGAGAATTAATGCTTATTGTTGGAGGCACTGTAATTTTTGCTTTGTTATACAATCAAAGGTGACAAGTAAAGGTAATAAAGTTCAAAAGATTTCAGTGGTTATACAGATATAGAGTTTATGAAATAGTGGAAAATAGGACAATATTATCTAGGTTCTGATCGAGGTAACTGGGACTATAATGGCTCCAGGAACTGAGATCAGGATTAATGGAAGAGAAACAGCTTTTATGGCAAAAGTTAATGATGTCAGTACAAGATTGTGGTGGCCGTATAGATAAAAAAAAAAAAAAAAAAAAAAGAGAGGGACAGTTGTGCATGCAGCTCAAAGCCTGAGAAAAGATCAAGACCAAAGAAAGAAGAGGGGAAGCCAGTGGATGATAGTTGTTAGCTTATAACCGAGAATGAATAAGATGATTCTTGAGATAATGAGAAATGAGCATAAAATTGAGCCAAAGAAGAGAGGTCACTCAAAGTCTGGATAGGGTGGTTGTTGTTAGGTGCTGTAGAGTTGGATCCAACTCACAGCAAACCTATAAACAACAGAACAAAACATTCCCTAACGCAGGGCCATGCCCAGCATTATGTCAGTGCTTCTCTGCTATTCACAGGGTTTTTTGATGGCTAATTGTTTTGGGACAGGCTGGGATTTAGCTCCGTTGGTAGAGCACTGCTCTGCATCTCTGAGGTCCTGAGTTCGATTCCCAGCACCGCAAAAAGGGGAAAGGACGTGGCAACCCACTCCCAAGGCAATCCCAAAACAGTCAGCCATTGAAAATCCTATGAGGGTCGCCATGAGTTGGACTCGACTCAACGGCACCTAACAACAACAACAACAACAATAATTGTTTTGGGAACAGGCTGCCAGGTCCTTCTCCCAAGCCTACAGCACCCAGCATTCCCAGGCAGTCTCCCATCCAAGGATTAACCATGCCTGACTCTGCTTAGCTTCCGGGATCTGATGAGATTGGATGGTAGTGTAGATAGAGAATAGGAACCAATAAAGGAAGCTGAGCAGAAATTGCTTGCAGCTAGATGGAGAAACACAGTACTATAGAAAGAGAGAAGTGGGTTTCAAGAACGCTTAGAACAATGGTATTGAATGTCGCTGGTGGTTTGATGTAGAAGCCACACTGTGAGTAGTCTGAGTAGTCTGAGTAGTGAGTAGTCTGAGTAGTGAGTAGTCTGACCTTGAGAGGAAAAGCTTTTGTCAGAAATTGATTCCTAACCTCGTAATGACATCCACGTGGTTTAGCCACAGGCCAGCCATCGTGGCAGTAAATAACATAGTCAGGAGAATTACTTTCCTCTGTTAAAGCCTATTTATAATTTTTAAAAATGAAATCTATGGGACTACTTAAAAACCCTGTATATGAACTAAAGTCTTTTTTAGATGCTTATAGGCTTAATAACTGATTCTTAAGACAACCATGATGCAGCTGTGGGACTGGGCATTCAAACTCAAACTTCAAATTTGGTTTCAAATCCCATTGTTCTTTTTACTATATTACAGCATACAGATAATGGCCACCAAGTGGAACACCAATTATGTGCGACTGTTTCCATCTCTTAGTATTTAATGAACTCAAGTGATCTGTGAGAACCAGTCTGGCTATTACAGAAGGCAGGCAAAAGCATCTTGGTAGGAAATAAGTTTTATTGCATCTCTCATGCAGAAATTTACGTAATCTAGGATCAAGGCATGACAGAACATGTTTCTCTCTGTTTTAAAACCTTTTTATGCTTTGCCTAAATGTTTGAAAACCTTATGTTCCACTAGTGTTGGATTTAGTTGAAAGCTCTCTTATCAAATGAATTCAGTTAGCAGTAATTTGCTGAAGTTGTGGGATGGTGATATTCTGGTTTACCAGAGATAAAATTCTGGCAGATATTGGGACAGAGAGCAAAGGGCAAAAGAGTCAGTAGTAGGAAAACTGGTATTTCTACTTAAAAAAAATAACTTTCTAGTTATAATAGATAGCTCTTGGCCATGATCCACCATTTAGGGACAATTAATTTTAGAATATCGGTTTATATTTGTGTATCTTCTTTTTTCCACTTTTAAAAATAGAATATTCTTAAGTTATATCATTTTTTAAAATGAGTTCATATTCTTAAAACTTTCTGGATTCTTTTAAAATAACATTTTATGGGATTGTGAATGTAGCTTAGCAGTAAAGCACTTGACTAGCAAGTGCAAAGCCCTGAGTTCAAACCCTAGCACCATAAAATAAAAGAAAATGACACATATTCTATTTAGTCTTTTGCACAAATGCTTCTTGAATTACCTGTGGCAACGTATCATTTTTAGAAAATGTACGTATATAGATAGCTATACCCACAAAAAAAACCATGCAAGTAGAAAGGAGACCATTGGTGGAGAGGAGGATCACAAGAGAGTGGGGGGAAATTACATGAGCAATGCACAATGAAATGCATATGTGGAAATGTCATAATGAGACCCATTCAGTTGTACATTAAGCATTACTAATTAAAAAGTTCTAGTCCATCGTAAACCAGTATTTTAATGAAACACAACAAAAACTCATTTCTAGGAAAAAAAGAAAGACACGCCTGAATAAAGTCTGGATGATTCATTATTATTACGTTGAAATGACACTAAATGACTCAGTTAGATTGTTATAAAAGTTTAAAGTATCAGTTTGCAATGTTTGTACTTGTCCTGTCCTAGGCCAGTGAGAAGTAGCAGGGGTCCCTCTATCACAGTTTGTGTAGGGCTGTACTACATCATTCTCACATAAGGAGATGTATCCTATCACCCCGTTCATGTACTCTATAGAGAAGTGAGCTGCCCACAAGCCTTCAGCCTCATTTCCTTCTTACTGGGTTTAGGCAAGGACATGTTTTGTCAAGGCAAAGACCCCTGTTGAGATGAACTTTTGTATTTGAGGAAGATGAGGTATGGAACTTAGTAGGACTCACATGAATGACAGGCATAACTTTGAACAGAGCGTAAAAGATAACAAGTGCTTTTGGTGACACAGCCAGCACAAGAAGACAATGACGGAGCAGCAGGATGTTTTTCACTCTTTAATCTTAGCGGTGAAAAGAGCCAAGGCATAATGATTCCATTACCAGAAGGGGTTGTCTGTCCCTAAAAGGTTGGTACCAGGTTGTTATACTCAAAATAGGGATACATATAGCCCTGGTGACAGGCAGCGTGCTATTTGGTTGTATATGGATGCTTCTGTTTTGGTTTGGTTTTTTTTATTGGAAATTTTTAATGTACACTTTAATGTGATTCATTCTGACATGGCTTTCATTATGACATTTTCATATATGCATTTTGTTGTACATTATTCATATAGGTTCCCCCTTACCCTCTTGCGCACTTCCTCCCCCCATCCTACCCCCCCATCAAAGACTTCTCTACCATTTACTTGTCTTTTTATGGTAATATTTTTCTATATATCCTTGGGTTCCAGTTCTGTTTAAGATAGAAACTTTTTCTGTAGTGAACTTTCTTTTTACCTTGTCAGAACCATTACATGCATTTTCTAGATCATCTATAATACCATTCTTAGCTTTTTTTGTTGTTTATTATGATGCTTCTGTTTTTATATTAACATGTAATATGTATTCATCATAGTAGAAGAATACCACCCGACATTGATTTCTGGGATCATGGCTTGATGTTGTGGATAGGTACCCTCGAGTCGGCATCCAACTCATAGTGACCCTACGTACAACAGGCAAAACACTATGGTGAGTGCTTCTCTCTATTCATAGGGTTTTCAATGGCTGATTGCTTTTTGGGAGTGGACTGCTGGGGCTTTCTCCCAAGCCTTCAGCACCTGGTGTTCCCAGGCGGTCTCCCATCCAAATACTAACCAGGCCCGGCCCTACTTAGCTTCAGAGATCTGATGGGATCAGACACCACAGTGGTATGGCTGCAGGCAACATCACAGTTAGTATCACTTAAAATAAGGCTGCATATATCTCAGAGAGTTGAAAGAAAATGGTTAATTAATAATATTGTAGGTGGCATGTAAATATGGCTCTGTAGAAATTACTTAAGGGAACTCTGGATTTGACTCAGTTTAAGATCCTATCCATAGTAAAAATCCTGCATATTTTCAGCTACCCTTTTTTAGTTTTTCTTTCTGCAGGATTGGAGGTTTGAACTCAGAGCATTGCCAGGCAAAGGCTCTGCCTCTGAGCCTCGCTCCCAGCCTATTTTCAGTTACTGTTTTGAAAGATATGATCTATCTTAGATATCTGGGCCCTGAGAAAATGAGGAGAGACACAGAAAAGAAAATTTGTTTGGGTCTCTACTGCTTTGAACAAAGCACCTTGCTTGGGCAGCCTAAAGAAATCTGTCTGTTCATGTGTCAGGAATCCAAAGGCACACTGGGCTTGGATTGTCTGGGACCTCACTGTAGAAGACTCAGCATGGGGTGGGGTGGATCTGAAGACCCTGCTTATGACCACAAGCCACACTGCATCTTCACTTGTAATATGGCAACCTCCCCACCAAACATAGCCATCGGTGCTCCAGAAAGAAGATGGAACCAGAATCACTTCTTCAACCAAGTTCAAAAGTCACACCACTTTATATCTCATGTACTCTCTTGGTTATAAGAGAGTCACAGGTCCACTCAGATGCAAGGAAAAGAAACACAGATGTCATCCTTTGGTGGGAAGAAGACCAAAGAATTTGCAGCTTTGGGGCTCAGAAAATGATACTCTAAAATACTTTAACCTGCGGGAGGTTGGGAGGGCTTCAGGAGAGAGAAAGCCACTGACTTTCCCCACTTTCTGCATGAGAGCCAGCCACCAAGATATTTGTTGACCTACCATGCTTGAAATGGGGTTAGGGGTTAGCTCAATTGGTAGAGTACTGCTCCACACTCTCTAAGGACCTGGGTTCAATCCCCAGCACTGCAAAAACAGAAGGATGTGGCAATCCACTCCCAAAGCAGTCAGCCATTGAAAGCCCTATGAGGGTTGCTATGAGTTGGATCCAACTAAATGGCACCTGACGACAACAACAACAACAACAACAACAACAACAACAGCAACAACAACAAGAACGGATGGAAGTGAGCCATGCTGCACAAAGCCAGCTTTCCCCCAGTGTTGTGCATTTGATCAACTTGGTTAGAAAATCTTCTCAAAGTTTTAATGTAAGTGTGTTTACTAGTGCTGTTTCCCAGATCAATAGCTAGGAATAACTACTTGGAAAGAAGTCAGTCATCTGAAAAGGAGGCGACGGACATGTCAGGGCAGCGTTCTCGCACTTGCTGGACTATGCATAGCCCCACTCCCAATTTTCTTTCACCAGAAATAACTGTCTGCAAATAGAAAAGGTGGGGGGAGGTGATTAAGATGTTTCCTGTGAGAGACTTCTATTGCATTCTAGGCAAATACTTGGTGAATTTTGATGGCTGTCCCTTTGGTATATGGCTGAATTAGTCTGTTATCTGCAGATGAGAGCAACACCACAGACTGGGTGAGCTGTAAAGAAAGGAGGGTCATTTTGGCTTGTGATTCTGGAGGTACAAATCTGAGGGCCCGTGTCTGCCGATGGCTTTCCTGCCAGCTGGCAGAGTCCAGAGGCAGCACTGGACATTGATTGCATGACAAGAGATGGAAAGAAGCACTTGAGTCTCTTCTGGTTATGCTCCCTCTTCTCATAAAATCTCCAGGATTCAATCACAGGGCTCCACCTGACTGCCTTTATTTACTCCTAATCACTTCCTAAAGGTCCCATCTCTGAACTCCATAGCTGGATTAAATTTCTACTCTCTTAAAACCTCACAATTGAGTCTTAGTTTCAACACATGAAATCTTGAGAGACACACGCCAGTCATATTGCAGCCATAGTGATCATCTTGGTGCTTTTGCTCAGGGAAATGAGCAGAAAGCAAGGCTTTTCTTCTTTTTAATGATAAATATTTTCTAGCCATTTGCAAAACTGCTGATTTTTGTGTTTTCGTTGTTATCATTTTTGCTTTTTAAATTCCACATCAGTGGCAAGGGAACTAGGAAGGCCTGCTCTGACATGCTGTTATCCATAGTCAGGTCACCTTTGCCACGTTAGCCAACGTTGAGTCCTTGGCCACTCCATCCACCTGCTCAGAACACCACAACTCAGAGCAAACCCACAAGACAACTGAGCCGGCAAGCTGGCTGTCAGTCGCTCTTAATGCAGTGTGAAAGATGGCATCCAAATCTTTCCTAAAGGAGAAAGAATACATTACCTACTTAGCAAAACACAGAAAACAGCAAAGCCAGAAGTCCAAACACTGGAGAGTCGAACATCCCATGCCTACGTGGCCTTAGGCCTTTTCCCTGAGAAACTGAGTAGATCTAACATACCCCTTCTCCACGGTGCTGGTCAGCTCTTCCTCAGCCCTGTGATCCTCCTCAAAATAAGGCCTGGGCAATGGAAATGCTGGACGACAGACACAGGCTGAGTGTTAAGACATGGTGATTATCCTTACAGGAGCATGGCAAATCCCCGGAGAGGTCCTCTGATTACCTGGGGTCCTTTTGTGGGTAGGCACATGCAAATGCTGTCTAGCTACCTTTTTGGAGTAGCAATTTGCTTGCATTATTCATATATTTCAATGCAAAGAATTTTCGGGAGATCCATGATAATGAAGAGTGCTTCTCAAAATTTAATGCATGGCTGTGCGTGGTGGTGCACACCTGTAATCCCAGAGACTTGGGAGGCAGAGGCAGGAGGATCGCAAGTTCAAGACCAGAGGCAGTCTGCATAATTTAGCAAGATCCTGTCTCAAAAAAGTGAAAAAAAGACTGGAGGTGCAGCTCAGTGGCATAGCACTTGCAAAGCATGCAAGCTCCAGGCCTTGGATTTAACCCCCAATACCATAAAAAAAAATTTAATGCATATACAAATCACCAATCTTTTAAAAAATACAATTATGTTTCTGTAGGTCTGGATGGTGGCCACAGATTCTGCTGCCAATGCTGCTGGACTCGAGACTATACTTGGAATTACAAGGCTAGGGAGATATGATCAATTTTGAGGGTTTACTGGCTAGAAGAATTTTTTTAAAAATCCCAATTGTAACAAGTTTTAGGTAATGTTTATCCATACATAAACTGCCTCACATAATTACTATCAGTTGATTCAAATAAAATAAGCTTACAAACAAGCAAAAACAAAAACAGGTTTTTAGCAGAAGCATAAAAAAATTTCAATATCAAAATTAGACTCTTCCATTACTATCAACATATTATTTACTGTCTCTCTGAACTGAGCCATATATTATTAGTCTGTGCCATGTGAAACCCCTATTATATTCTGTTTGTAAGTGTTATAATTTATCTGAATGCACCTGTCTACATATGATGTAGTCTAATAAACTAACTTGTCCAAGTGAAGAAAAAATTAGATTGTTAAGAAATATGAGCCAGGGACAATGGTCCATGCCTCTAATCCCAGTGACTCCAGCAAATGAGGCAGGAGGATTGTGAGTTAGAGCCCAGAGACAGTCTGCACAATTTAGCAAGATCCTGTCTCAAAATGAAAATTAAAAAGAGGCTGGGGTGTGGCTCAGTGGTAAAGGACTTGCCTAGCATGTGTGAGGCCCTGGGTTCAACTCCCCAGTACTACACACAAGAAAGAGAGAAGAAAGAAAAAGAAAGAAGGAAAGAAAGAAAGAAAGAAAGAAAGAAAGAAAGAAAGAAGGGAGGAAAGAAAGAAAAGCAAAAGAAGGGAGGGAGGGAGGGAAGGAGGGAGAGAGGAAGGAAGAAAGAGAAGGAAAGAAAGAAAGAAAGGGAAGGAAGGAAGGGAAGAAGGAAGGAAGGAAAGAGGAAAATAAAGGAAAGAAGAATGAAAGAAGAAAATGTGAGATGTACAATGAATGAGAAGCAGCAAAATCACCCTGGTGCTTACTGAATATTTGATCAGTTCGTTTGAATTTATAGTTTTGAGTTTGCACAGCTGAAGTCCTTGAGCTGTGTTTTCCTTGGATATTGGCTGTTGTGTTCATAACTCAGAATCTGACAGACTGAACTTTCAGAGCAGCCAACAATCCACATGCAAATACATCCACATGGAAGCTCAATTTACTCTGTCCCAGTAGCCTCCCCAAATGTGTGTGAGGAAACCATTCTAGACATTTCTATCAGAGTCCCAGCCCTTCACTAATTTTCAAGCTTTGAGCCAAAAGGAAAAGGCAACAGTATGTAATTAGAGAAATGTATGATTTACGCATTAACAAACAGGGAAATGCAACCCACAGAGGAGCGAATGAAATTGTGCCCAGCTAATACGTGTCTGTACTTATTAAAGCTAAAGGAACGACCTACAAAACAAATCTAAGTCTTTCGCAAATAAGGCAGAGCAATTATACTTGGCATCAGTTCTGCGGGGAATATGCAGAGAGGCTTAAAGGACCAAGAAATAGGAGGAAGAGAGCCAGCTAAGGTGGAAGTAAAACATCTCTTAGTTATAGCACAGATAAGAGGAAGGATAATGGTGAGGGAAAAGGAGATACGAAAAGCCATGGGGAAAGAAGAAAAATGGAATAAAGCTTTGTAACCTCAGCCTTCATTCTGGAAGATGATAGGAAAATTTAAATTTCAAAGTCTTCCACAAGAACTTGGAGAATAACCTTGATAGGAAACTTCCAGCAGGCCAACAGAAAGCTTTAATGCCCCAAATCAAAAGAAACAGGCAAGCAGTCCCTTGAAGAATTTATTCCTGCCTGTGTGGTGGCACACACCTATAATCCCAGCGGCTCAGGAGGAGGAAGCGGGAGGATCACAAGTTCGAGACCAGAGGTGGTCTGTGTAACTTAGTGAGACCCTGTCTCAAAAAGTGAAAAAATGAACTCGGGGTGCAGCTCAGTGGCCCAGCACTTGCAAAGCATGCAGGTGCGAGTCCCTGGGTTCAACCCCCCAGTACCGAAAAAAAAAATTAAAATTAAAAAATTAAAAAGAATTTATTCCTCTCCTCATGGTAACTTTGTTAAACACTGGTGCTTTTGCTAGAGACTATGAAACAAATATTATTTCTGCCTTTGAGAGGTTTCAGTGGAGGGGATGTCTCCATATATATACACGCATGGACTCATTCACCCCAGCAGTCCATGGAAGCAAGAGCAGTGAGAACTAGGAGCATTTTTCTCTTTTGGGGTCAAATTCTACACTCTCCAGTTACTGAACTCTTAGAGTGACCTTGGGCAAGAGATTTCACCTCTTTGAACCTCTGCTTACTTATCTTCCAACTGGATATGATAGCATCAGTAAGTCAAGACTGCTGGGAGAGTTAACTATCAGAGTGTTGTTAGGTGCCCTGGAGTTGGTATCTGACTCATAGCGATCCTGCATACAACAGGCGAAACACTATTGTCAGTGCTTTTCTGCCGTTCATAGGGTTTTCAATGGCAGATTGATTTTTGGGAGGGGGTTGCTGGGTCCTTCCCCCAAGCCTACAATACCTGGTGTTCCCAGGCAGTCTCCCATCCAAGTACTAACCAGGCCCAACTCTGCTTAGCTTCTGAGATCTGACGGGATCGGATCCCACAGGGCTATGACTGCAGGCAACTATCAGAGTGCTCAACTGATAAATGTGGAATCCTTGTTTTACTTTCTTTTCCATCTGAATCACAGCATCTTGGGGGGCCAAGATTCAGGATGATGCAGACAGCATCCTGGGTTATTCACAATGGTCTGTGGACTCTCTTCCCCAGCTCATTCCCTCCCTCCTTTACTTCTTCCCACCATCCCTTCCTTCTTTCCAACATTATTGGGAAAATCACAAAAATAAATAAAATTTTCCTGCTTGGTGAGCTCCTAGTGGGGAAAAAGAAACAGAGCTGTGGTGCATTTCCATGCGATGAAATAGGTTCTATAGCACCATAGGAGAATCGAAGATGACTCTCCCAAGTACAGGCAGAGGGGATGTGGTGTCAAAGCTAACTGTCACGAGTGACCAGGAAGGGCTTCACAGAGGCAGTGGCATGCAAGGCAAGCTTAGGAGCCCCCAATGGACCCAGTTCTCTTCATTTTCTCATCCACAGTTTCTAGCTGTGGGTAAGATAATGAATGAATGGGTAATTGATGATGGTGGGCATTAGCAAAACACCTGAACAACCTGGGGAGATTCGAACACTGCACTCTCAGATGAATTTTTGTAACGTTCCACAAACAATTACATGTGTTCATGTCACAATCACTGCATGGAAATACAGAGTTGTGGATTCAGGCTCAGTGTCACAAAATTGCTGGTCACAGGCAGATAATTAAGAAGGCAGCAAGAAGTAACTCTAAGACTGCGGAAGGAGCGAGCACCAGAGTAAAGCAGAGGAGGTTCTTCTCTCCGACTTACAAGGAGCAGTGGGACCTTTTGGTGGATGACTGGCCTGCTGTGGCTCCCCTAAACTCCAGTAAGAAGGTCTCGTGTGCAGGTAGTTTATTTGCAGTTGATTCCTGGAGGCAGGAGCTAGGGACCAGTGGAAGAAGAGAGGGAAGGGGACGGAGGGGCGGCCATTGGCTCCGTTACCACCATGGGCAGCTCCATCCAACCAGATCTTTTGAGGAGCATCTAAAACAACTTTCAGCAATGCCCATCCCCCAGCTCCTGCCAGAGGATCTGCAGGAAGAAGCCTCTATCAGTTCCAGGTCCCACTGAGGTTTGCCATGGGGAGTGCTAACTCCTCTGCACATCTAGATGGGCCAAGCAGAGAAACCACGGAGCAGAAAGCAGAAGGCATGCTATACACGCTTTGGGTGAGCCATCTGCAGAGCAAGGTGAGTGAGATTTTGTGTGGAACTATGCTAATGCCAGAAGAGGGATCAGATGGGGCTGAAAGAGAGGCGGTTGGAGGGATACAAGAGGAATCTGATATGTTGACCTTCAAGATTTTTTTTAACTATGCTATTTCTACCTGCTGGGATTTAGCTCCATGGTAGAGTGCTGCTCTGCAGTTTCTGAGTTCCAAGTTTGATTCCTAGTGCTGCAAAAACGGGAGAAGGATGTAGCAACCCACTCCCAAGGTAATCCTGAATTAGCCATTGAAGACCCTATGAGGGTCACTATGAGTCGGACATGACACCATAGCACCTAACAACAACAATTTCTACTTATTTGCTGCACACATTAAGGGCAATCACCTCCTATCAAAGCAAAATCACTCTTCCTGTATGTTCTGTATGTATTGCTGTATGTTCTGTGATCTGCTGTCATGAGTCCACCTCCATCCCTGGTGGAGTCCTCTTCTGAGTATATTTATAGAACTGAATACCACTTCCTAGTTTATACTGTAGGTAGTTTATAATTGCTCACTTAAAAATTATGTATCAAGATTTTGCTACTCTCTTTTGGCATCACACTGCAAAGCTATTTCTTGTTTCCAGACCTCAGGATAAATGAGGTAGTGGCTGCTTACTTTTTATAAATGAAGGTTCCATTATATCTTCAATCCAGCACAGTAGAAGATGCTTTGAAGCACTCATGGGAATATGAAAATCTACATGGTGAGCTATTGTGTCGCTTACCAAGGCTTCCTGAACCAATAGTTTAGGAAATTCTTCAAGTGCTTCCACATGTCAGGCTTTCTGATGTAGAAGCTCACATTCTCATGGCTTCAAACTATCTCAAGATGAGAAGTGTTAATCGAATGTATCCATATAGATGTGTGAGCTTCTTCAGAGCAGAATATCTGCATGTTTTGTCCAGAATTATATGGAGCACCATCTGGGTCCCACCCAAAATGCTTTCAGAGGCCAGAAAGGTACCGTGAACGAGTGAGGTTATGGAGGTGCAGAGCTGGTTGGAATTGCATGAAGAAGTCATAATGGAACCCATTCTTTAGTATGATAATTAAAAAATAAAAATAAGAATGCACTCTTTGGTTGCACAGGAAGATGCAGGGTTATTTAATGACACGTTTGTGCGATGGAGGGGGCTGTGTGCTCTAACTCTGTAGCTCTCCTTTGTTTCTGTGAGACCATTGATTTATACTTTTGTTTCCTTCTTTCCCTTCACCACCGATCCTCCAGGAAAAGATTTGGCCTATCAAATAGCTTCATCTCATCTAGAAGCAGTACTTTCTCACCACTAACATTTGTTCTTGGTAGGTGCCATTGAGTTACATCCAACTCATAGCAACCCTATGGACAACAGAATGAAACACTCCCAGACATTGTGCCATGCCTGGCACTATGTCAGTGCTTCTGTGCTATTCATAGGGTTTTCAGTGGCTGCCTTTTTCAGGAGTGGGCTGTTGGGCCCTTCTCCCATTTTATGTAGTTCTTGGGATTGGACCCAGAGCCTCAGAGAATGCAGAGCAGCATTCTACCAACTGAGCAAAGATCTTAGACACTTTCAAATCCTTTCCACCTAAACATAATGGCTTAAAACAACAAACAGTGATGATATTGCAAAAACAGGAGTCAGGAACTTGAAAGTGACTTTGAGGGTCTAGCTACAGACCTTTCATAGGTGGCAATCAGATGTCAGCCAGGGCTGCAATCACCTCAAGGCTTGTCTATGGCTGTGGCTGCTTAGTAGGTTTCTTCTGCTCTCTAGGTTTTAGCTGGAGGGCCCCAGTTCTCTATGTGGGCTTCTTTGCAGGGCTGCTCGAGCCCTCTTAAAACATGCCAGCTGCCTTTCCAAGAGTGAGGAGCAAAAGAGAAGAGTGAAGCTAATTTCCCATTGCATCTCCTTTTCTGTATAATACCTACTTGATTTTTTACCTTGACACCAGCTCCTGATGTTCCTTATGCATACTGAAAGTTCTAATATTTCTTCTTTTCTTGTCATGCTGTGAGCATGGATTATAGTATTTTTCTTTCTCTTCTGGATGATCTGTATAATATTGGAGGTAGTGGAGAAAAATTTGTATGCCTGCAGCACCTTCCAAAGGGAAATTGGAAATTTCCTAATAAGTAATATTTGAACAAGTGAATGAGTGAATAATGAGTAATAATGTGAACAAAATCAAAAGGCTAATGTATCAAATAAAATTACCCTGATCATCTATTGTGGACACTGAATTCTTGTGACCAAGAATAATTGAACTCTTTTGTTTCTGGAAAAAATAGGGACCTACACTATAACCAAAATGTTCCTTGGTAAGATTGGAGTTTATTAGAATGGAATAATTTATAAAGTTTGAACACTTTGTGGCCTAGGATCTTCTACTGACTGGTGATGTGACTGTCTTTTCCCTCCTTTCCACTGCGGATTGAGCAATGGGTACAAAGCATCAGGTCTGCAAACGTAGATACTCCACTTGCAGGAAGGGCCTCACTTACAGCTGCTCGTCCAAATATGACTCCGTCCTCTGTGTCAGGGAAAGAAGTCCTGGCAAATGGGAAGGGCTCAGATTATAATATCAGACCTAGATTACGTGGCTCTCTGTGGGTGCTCTCCACTGAGAGAACTTGGCCAGGATATTTGACCTCTCTGACCTCAGGTTATTTATCTGGAGCCTTAAGGCAACTTTTATTTTCTCTTTCAACCAATGAGTCTTCTTCTGAAAACTTTTCATCTGCAGAGGCAACTGTTTTTTATACTATTGGCTTCATATATTTCCAGTTGTGTTTGGTTAAGCTCCTTGATGACCAACACACTCTCAAGGACGTGATTTGCATATATGTGGTCATTTAAGATGTCATTGTCTGTTGAATGTCTTCTGAGCAGGTCCAAAGATTTTGGAAAGTAGGTAATTTTCTGTTCAGCTGGTAAGGGACACAGGATCTGTTATCTTCAACCGCCTTTCAGACTGTCATTTTATAAAAAGAATGACTGGCTCTTGGTGTTGGAACACTGTGTTTTCCTTTTTCCTGTTTGTTTTTTTGAGATAGGTCTTGCACTGTAGGCCAGGCTGGCCTGGGGCTCCTGATCCTTCTGACTCAATCTCCTGAGGGCTGGAATTACAGGCCTGTGCTGCCACCCCGGGTTCTATTTTTCTAAAGTATACCTTTGCACCTGGAGAACAAATGAAGGAAAGAGGTATTATTTAGGAGAGAGCAAACCCACAATCATTGGGATGTTGGGCAAACGCATTTCAGACAGGTCACACGTTGGTGGTTGTTGCTACTTATTTATCACCATTTCCGCTGGGTCCGTTTAGGTAGGTGTTTTTATTTGTAATAAACTTTAGATTTCTTGGTTAGAACCTTCAATAACTTATAAGGCTAAGTTATCAATTCTTGCTTCTACAATTATGGAGTATGGAAATATGGGAAAATTTTTAAACATAAATCTCAAAAACCTGCTCCAGAGTCTCAAATTCTGAATAGTGAACATAGAGCATTAGAAAATAAAGGACTTACTGGTCATTTTAGAAAGCACAGCAACACACACCCACGCACACACCCACCTGTTAGCTTATACTTGCAGGCGGTCTTCCAAATCTTCAAATCCTGGGACGAGACTGTCTACATTGAAGCTAGATCTCTTTGCAAATTGGTGCTTTGAGACATGATATCCATTCTCGTCCACCAGAGGGCGCCATAGACTACAGTCCTGCAGTCATGCCTGTGGTCTCGGTACAGAAGCCAAATCATCTACAGTAGCGACTTTTAGGTTTTGTATTTTTGCAACAAGGAGAGATTCTCAAGCTCAAATTGAGAGTGATTGATTTTTCAGTAAGGCAAGATTTCTTTGGAAGATATTAATTTGACTCCTCATACCCTTCTGACATGTTTACCCTCCCAGGTGGAAAGAAAGAAAGAAAGAAAGAGAGAGAGAGAGAGAGAGAGAGAGAGAGAGAGAGAAGAAAGAAAGAAAGAAAACAGCAGCTTCATCTTATATTTATATCCATGCTTCCACAGAGCTGCGTGACGGGAAACCGCTGTAGCTATCCTAATCCCACGATGAAGTCTACCTACAGTTTTGCCCGCTGAGATTCATCTGGAACAAACATAACCCGTGGGTTCTGTGGAAATGTCAGAAGCTTTCAATTCCAAGGAGGCTACAGGAAGCAAGGCCTATCCTCCCAGTGTTTTCTCCAGCAGAAGTGGAGTGCCCACGATCTTTCCAGCCCTGTATCACACTGACAAACTCCTGGCTCTTCATCATCCATAGATGACAATCAAACGCTTGCCAGCTGGCCGCTGGTTTGGTTCAGATGCTGGTCTGGAAGGGTGCTTTACCTGTGTCCCTTTGCACTTACAGGGACATGTTTTGGGAGCTGGGAGCTCCCCACACTCCCCTCTAAGTGTCCAGTGAGCTGCTATCTGAGGAAATACAAGCCCCACGGCTGCTTTCTACCAGCTGATTAGGGCTGAAATAGTGCATTGGAAAATGGATTACCATTTGAAATCCACAGGCTGGCGGAGGGCCACCGAGGGTCATAATTTCTCCTTGAATATGTGGCTCCCCTCCCCCCATTTCTTCTTGCAGCAGAGCTGAGGAGTACTGGGTTTCCCAGCCTGTGGCCAGGGACTTCTGCAGAGGTGCTGCAGGGGTGACACAGTTCAGAGTAACAGAAGCCGCAGATGTACAGGCTAGCTGCTCAGGCTTAGCCAGGGCTGTGTCTTTAGGTGTGTGAACTCGTAAGTAGTACATGGAGGGAAAAACAAATGCTCATAAAGACTTCACACCACACCCCCAGCTTGATGCAGTAGCCTCCACCGCTTTGGGTTACAGCATGAGCTAGGCTCTAACAGGTGTCTCACAGAGGTGACTCTGCTTTGATACTGAGCAGGCACCTAGGGTCTGAACAGATCCCCCATCTTTCCTGAGACTCTACCTATTGAATCTACTTGCATACAGCCAGTATGTTCCTGCCTGCAGCCATAGCACTATGGCGTCCGATCCTGTCAGATCTCAGAAGCTAGGAAGCATCATACCTGGTTAGTCCTTGGATGGGAGACCTCCTGGGAACACCAGGTGCTATAGGTTGGGAGAAGGACCCAGCAACCCACTCCCAAAAAACAATGAGCCATTGAAACCTAATGAATAGCAGAGAAGCACTGTTAATAGTGTTTCCCCTATTGTATATAGGGTAGCTTTGAGTGGAACACCGACTCCACCGCACCTAACAACAATAATAATGTTCCTACAATTTGTTATGATGTTTTTACCACACACAAAAAAACCCCCCAAGAATCACAAACTAAAACAAAGGCTATAAGAAAAAAATTTTTGTAATAAAAAAGAAATTACCAAGTCATTGAAATATATAACTAAATAGACATTGTGCACAGCATTAGTTATCTTGTTAGCAAACATAACATTTCTGTGGCTCCTCTACCCTCTCCCATGACGTTTTCCTTTTCCTTATACACCTGTGCTAGATTATTTTATTTTACATTCTTTACAAAGGCTAAATCCTCCCTCTGCAAATTTTAATTGTGAGGATTGATGGCTGCCACATGTTCAAGGTATTTAATGGGGAAGAAGGGGTCACTCAATCTGGCAGCCCCAGGCCAACAAAAAAATCATAAGGAGGAATGACAAGCTGTAAGGGACAATTCAGAACTCCTGACACCAACTTCTGTTTGACGTAAAGCCATGTTCCTTCCCATTGGCGTCCTGGTGGCTCAGAGAGTGGCAATGAGCAGAACCTGCCTGGCAGCTCACTGTTCCTGACTAATGGAAACAGGAACTGAAATGGTTGTTGGAAACATGCACAGAACCCTCCTCAGCCCATGCTTCCCTTACCCTGCTATTGCCTGACGGATCTCTTAACCTGCAAAGCGTGCGAGGAGTTGAAAAAGATGTCTATTATCCAGTCTCCTCATTTCCATTGTCTCCCACAATGCCCAAGAATTAGTTTGTGCTTCTAAACTTTTCTGGAAATACTTGTGGTAAACCTACAATGAGCCAGTTACAAGGTTAGTAGAAGCCTATCTGACTTACTTGAGTTGGCGTTCTGTCCTGTCCAGCCTCATAGACGTCCTTCCTTCCCTCTCATTTGGGAATAGTTGACATTTAAAAATAATATCGGCACAGGCCTTTCAAGACATGAGTCTCTTCACCTTCTAACATTTCTGTTACATATTTCAGTAAAGTTTCAGTTTTATTTTTCATGGCAGTCTTACAAACATTTGGCTAAAATCATTCTTTTCTATTTCTTATTGTGTTGACATTGAAGAAAATATTTTTCTATTACATTTTCTACCTGTTTGATGTTGATATTTTAGAAAACTTTTAAATATATTTTTGGATATTTACATAGCCCTCTGGATCTTTTTAAATCCCCAACTGACTCAATAAATTTTCTGTATGTTCCATATTATAATCCTCAACAGGGATTTTTTTCTCTTCTTTCCAGTTACTGTAATTATTTTGATTATATTCCCTATTGTCTTAGTTGCAAATGATGGAAGAGTAAAGATACTAATGATATGTTGCATCTTTTCTTCGATTCTCCTTTTAGTAGAATTTTCTCTAGTGTATCATCTTTAGGCGTAATATTGTCTCCTGATTTGCTAGTATCATCATAAGTTAATAAATACCATTCTTGTCTTCATTTCTTAGTTATTTTATACGGTATTAGAATTAAATTTAAACCCCTGTCTTTTCTATCATCTGAGACAACTGAGTTTTGAAAATTTTGCTAGTTGTTTTACATTATAGTATTAACTTTTATGATAATATATTTATGTACTTCTGTGGTTTGGGATGAATTACCATTTTGGTATGTTGTTGCCTTTCATTTACTATTACATTTTAGCATATTTATATTAATATTCATTAATGACATCCTGCAGTTTTCTGTCTTCCTATTTGTGAATTTGGGGGTTCAATTACAGCTGATTGGCAGTCTTTGTCTCTTTCTCTCCATCAGGACGATGTTGGTGAAAAGGTAATGTTGGACAAAGACTTGAAGCACGTGCCATGGAGTCCTGCTGCTATTTGGCAGGGGGTGGGGGGGTTGGGGGGCGGTGTTAAGGAAGGAAAATATCCAGTGGAAACCCCTCAGCTAATTCATTACTTCAGCACCGGCCTCGGCATTGCATCCGGGGGTTAAAGCTTTGGAATACGCTATCAGTTCTGCCGAGTCTAGCCATGAGAGTGTATCAATCACGCTGCTGTGCTGAGAACCACGATCTGGATACAATGACAGGTGCTTTTGGAGGCCCTAGGAAGATGTTCTGCCCCAGGCTGGAAGCGCCATCTGAGGATTCCCGCTGGAGACATGGCTTCGCATGGTGAACGTGAGTGGGGTTACCCAGGGGAAGTAGCAAGATCCACACGAATCTGAAACCCTGAGCATAAAGCAAGTGAGGAGCACAGGAGGGTGGCGGTGGGAGTCATGGAGAACCACTGGCAGGGGTCAGATCCAGATCGTTTGCCCGTCATGAGTAGCACCAACCCCAGGCGATTTATCTCCATTTGCTGATGATGAGCTGTGTAAGGACTTAGGTCAGGCAAAGGGAAGACTTGACCACATTTTGTTTTAGAAGACAGACTGGCTCTGCGGGTCAAGGATATTGAGCTTGGAGCAAAACTAAAAGGTTCTGTTGGTCATTTGAGCAAGAATACAAAGGAAGTGAGCAAAGGTAGATGGAGGAAGGGAGAGATTTAGTGTTAAGTAATGAAAAGGAGCAGGTTTTGTTTTTTTTTATTGGAAAATTTTAATGTGTAACTTAATGTGATTCATTCTGACATGCTTTTCATTGTGACATTTCCATATATGCATTTTGATGTACATTATTCATCTAGGTTCCCCCTTACCCTCTTGTATGCTTCCCCCCATCCCACCCTCCCCATCTAAGTCTTCTCTATCATTTACTTGGTAATATTTTTCTGTATGTCCTTGGGTTCCAGTTCTGTTTAAGATAGAAACTTTTCCTGCAGTGAACTTTCTTTTTACCTTGTCAGAACTATTATGTGCATTTGCTAGACTATCTATAATAATACCATTCTTAGCTTTTTTTCTTTTTCTTTTTTCTATTTTCTTTTCTTTGTATAGGATTCTTTCCTTCTTATAATTTTGATTCAGCTCCCACATATGAGTGAGAACATGTGGTGTTTCTCTTTCTGAGCTTGTGTTTGTTCACATTAAAATAATTTTCTCCATTTCCATCCATTTTGCTGTGAATGGCATTATTTCATTTTTTTTATTGCTGAGTAGTATTCCATTGTGTATATGTACCATAGCTTTTTTGTCAATTCTTCTGTTAAAGGGCACTTTGGTTAATTCCATATCCTTGCTATTGTGAAAAGTGCTGCATTGAACATGGAGATGCAGGTGTCTCTGTGGTATGATAACACATCTCCCTTTGGGTAAATTCCCAATAGTGTTATAGTTGGGTCATATGGTAGATCTATTTTTAGTTTTTTAATCTACCTCCATATTGATTTCCACAGTGGTTGGGCCAATTTACAGTTCCACCAACAATGTAAGAGTGTTCCCTTTTCTCCGCATCCTCACCAGCATTTGTTGTTATTTGTTTTATTGATCTTGGACATTCTTACTGGTGTAAGGTGAAATCTCAGAGTTGTTTTAATTTGTATTTCCCTAATGGCTAGGGATATTGAGCATTTTTTCATGTGTTTCATGGCTTTACGGACTTCTTTATTTGAGAACTGTCTACTCAGTTCCTTTGCCCATTTGTGTATTAGGTTATTTGTTTTTTGGGGAGTTTTTTTCTTGAATTCTTTATAAATTCTAGTAATTAGACCTTTGTCTGATGTATAAAATGCAAAGATTTTTTCCCATTCCATGGGGGTTTCCTTGACTCTGTTAATTGTTTCTTTTGCTGTGCAGAGCTTTTTAATTTCATGTGATCCCATTTATCTATTCTTGTTGCAATTTCTTGAGAAATTGGTGTCATATTAAGGAAATACTTTCCTATGCCTATATGGTGGAGTGTATTGCTATCTTGCCTTCTATAAGTTTTAAAGTTTCTGGTTTTAAGCTGAGATCTTTTATCCATTTTGAGTTAACCATCATGTATATTGAGAGATGCGGGTCGGCTTTCATTTTTCTGCATGCAGATGACCATGTTTCCCAGCACCATTTATTGAAAAGGCTGTCCATTTTCCAGTTTACTTGCTTTGCTCCTTTGTTGAAATCAGGTGGCTATAGGTATGTTGAGGTATTTCTGGGTCTCTATTCTGTTCCAAATGTCTTCGGGCCTATTTTTGTGCCAGTACCAAGCTGTTTTCGAAACCACTGCCCTATAGTTTAGCTTGAAGTCAGGGATTGTGATTCCACTTGCATTAGTTTTGCAGCTTAAAAATGTTTTGGCTATATATGGTCTTTTGTGGTTCCATATGAATTTTTTGATCATTTTTTCTATTTCTCTAAAGTCAGTCAGTGGAATTTTAATGGGGATTGCATTAAATCTATAGATTGCTTTTGGTAGGATAGCCATTTTTACTATATTAATTCTCCCTATCCAGGAGCAGGGGAGGTCTTTCCATTTTTCAGTGTCCTCTGCTATTTCTTTC
>VMDO01030532.1:0-21195 GCA_007922755.1 Pedetes capensis | reverse complement strand
GTTGTTGTTAGGTGCCGTCGAGTCGGCATCCGACTCATAGCGACCCTCATAGGGTTTTCAATGGCAGACTGTTTCGGGATTGACTTGGGAGTGGATTGCCAGGTCCTTCTCCCATTTTTGCGGTGCTGGGAATTGAACTCGGGACCTCAGAGACTGCAGCGCAGCGCTCTACCAACTGAGCTAAATCCCAGCCCCAGTGAATCCTTAGACTTTAGCTATTTGCTCAGGAGATGGTAAAGCAGAGTGCATAATGGTAGTTGTTTTTTGTTTGTTTTGTTTTGTTTGCTGTGGTACTTGGAGGTTGAAGTCAGGGCCTTGTACATACTTTTCAAGTGCTCTGCCATTAGGCTGTCTTATCATGGGGATAATACTGACTTATGGGAATTTGCCAGGCTTGATAAAAGCCCCATTTTAAATTTTTTTATCTTGAGACAAAATCTTGATAAGTTACACAAGTTGCCTCCAGCCTCAAACCTGCGATCTTCCTGCCTCTGCCTTCTGAGTCACTGGGATTACAGGAATGAGCCAGTGCGCCCAGTTCATAATGCCAGTTAAGGAGAAGTAGCTACACTGGGCTGCCTATTGCCTCAATTCCTCTTGCAGTCTGTTTCATCTGCCATGCAACTTTAGATTCATCTAGACAATAGAAGGTCTCAGTGTTCTCTGGAGCAGGTCCTGGCTGCTACATGGGAATGTTGGCTCTGTTAGGGAAACTTATCAGACATAGGCAAATTCCTGTGGAAACCCTAGATAAATATTTGGGTCCTACCTGCCTGGAGTTATGTCTATTCTGCTGATGCAGGTAACCACCAGAGAATAAGAAACTCTGCCTCATTACTCTGGAAAGCTCCCCTATCACTTATGTTAAAACCAGGTTTAAAGAGATGTTATCATGATAACCAGGCAGCAAGTATTCCAGATTTAGATGGACTCCATGACAGAATTCCTGCTATGGAAATCAAGGTTATGATTATGGAGTCAAAGACTCCCTGAAGTTAAAATAGGTGGTGCCAGTAATTACAGAGCACTTTCTAAAGTGCTTTAGGTGGCCTGTGGACATTGGAATTAGGTTAAAACATGAGTAATCACTGCTTAAAACTAAAAGTAAATATGCTTTGTGAATAGCATGGAGCTGCTCTCTGCCTCCCCACTGCTGATGCTAACTCTTCCCTCTACCCTGACCTAGCTGCTTTTAGAAGATGGCTAAAAATGGCACTGGGCTGAGATTTAGCTCAGTTGGTAGAGCACCGCTCTGTAGTCTCTGAGGTCCCGAGTTCGATTCCCAGCAAAATGGGAGAAGGACATGGCAACCCACTCCCAAGGCAATCCCGAAAAAATCTGCCATTGAAAACCCCATGAGGGTCGCTATGAGTTGGACACAACTCGACGGCACCTAACAACAACAAGAATGGCACTGAGATCTCTTTCCACATCAGGGAGACATGATGTTATATGGACCCCTGGAGTATGCTAGGGAACTTTTTGGTGGGGAGGCATTTAAACGTCATGTTTCTATAGATGCTGGCTCCATGACTCACCACCTCACTTGGTCCCATGTGAGAAAAATCTTTTAAAGGAAGAATCTTTAAAATAACAAATGTTTTATATTTTTAGAGAAATATCACCATTAGGTCATGTAGCCTCCAGATAACTATTGTGATCCCTCCAAAATGAGGCTCCCCTTGGTCACTTAGAGGAGCTTTCCTAAGGAATAACTGCCTTATTATTTATATGCACCCTGTGGGCAATTTCCCTTACAAATTGAGTAATTTAATTATATATGATAGCAGAGAATTTGTTTCTTACTTCAGGTGATGTGATCAGCGGTACTCCTCAGTCCTGGAAGGCATTCATCTGAGCTTCAAGGTGCTGGCAGGGTTGTTCTAGACAGTAAAACTGCTCTAGCCCCTAGACTTCCTCCTTGCAGGCCAAAAGCCAAGTTTATGCATTCACTAATACATATTGCTATATGTAGATTAAAGCTCTTGGCCGAATGGAAAGGACAGTACAAAAACTTACAGAGTAAACCATCTGGGTTCCTAAGGTAAACCCTGATGTTTAGGGGATTTCTTTAGCCAGTTGGGTCTGAGAACCTAGGGACTATAGATTATTCCATACAAGTTGGGCACATACTGCCACTTGTACTCCTGTTCACAGTCTCAACTATGTATTATGAGATAGGCTGAATGAATTTGGTCCTGTTGGTCACATTGATCAGTGTGGCTGGCCATGGGACTGTCATACTCATGGGAAAAATCCACCTCGAGCCATAAGCCATAGAAATGAAGGTGGATACCACTGAGGGACAGTTCCTCCTTAGGTCGCTTCTCTGCATGTCTTGTGAACAGAGGTGTGGATGGCCTTTGTTTCAGACTATCTTTTCTGTGAAGTTTGTGTGATGAACAGCCTTGGAATAAACAGAGCAGTAGCCAACTTGCCTCTTATTATGCAAAATTGGGATTTCCCAAACTCAGAATACTTAAGGTACTATGGTCACACCCTCTGTTTTTAGAGTGTGTTCTCCTGGCAGCTCCCTGGATTTGAACTTTTTCCAGAAGCCATTTGTTAATTTTAGACTTAATTTTAAGACTGTTTAAACTGTCAAGTGTTGTTTCCATTAGGTATAATAGTACTGTCGTTCTATTTCTCTCACATTTTACTGCAAGCAGAGCAAAACTCCATCGGCACCTTCAACACTTTGGAACGTCACTTAGTTGAGCCTGCCCAGTTCCATAGTAACATTTCCTACTTTCTCATTAGAAAAGGTGACAAGGTTGCTAAGCTTTCTGCCATTACCTCAGGAGGACCTGCCTTCTGGATTTCCACTGACAATCTGTTCAAGGCAATTTAGGCTCACTTTATTGCCCTCTTCAGAGTCCTTGTAGCCTTTGCCCCCTGCCTGTTTCAAAAGCCACTTTCCTGGGTTTTTTTTCCTGTATTTGTTATGGCAGCATCCCCATTCTATTGCTTCATAACAAATTACCATCAAAGCATAGCAACTTAAAACAAGAAATATTTACACATTACAGTTTCTGTGAATCAGTTTCGCTGGATGCCTCTGACTCAAAATCTCTCCCAAGGCTGCAAGTACGGTGTCAGCCAGAGCTGCGGTCATCTAAGTGCTCAGCTGGGAAAGGATCAGCTTCCAAGCTCCCTTGCAGCTGTCGGCAGGATTTGTAAACGCCACATCCAAGCTCCCTCATGTGACTGTTGGCAGGCCTCAGTGCCTTACTTCTGCTGGCCAAAAACCTCTCCTTTCCTTGTAATGTGGGCCCCTTCACACTCACAACATGGCAGCTTGCTTCCCAGCAGTAAGGGCTCAGAAGGAGTAAGAGGACGAAGGACGTGCAAGTCACAGTCTTTAGTAAACTAACCTCAGAAGTGACATTTCATTACTTTTGTTATATTCTGATTGTTAGAAGTGAGTTGCTAGGCCCAGCGCACACTCAAGTGGAAGGGATTATACAAAGAACACTGATACTCAGGAAGCAGGGATCACTGGGAGTCATTTTGTCGTCTACCCGCCACAACAGGAAGCAGTGTCCCTGCTTGTGGAAGACACTTTCTAATAGGAAAGAGAGAAAGCCTAAAGACAACTCCAAAATACTGTAAAAATCAATTGCTAACTTATGCACTGTCCAACACAATTGCTAGAATAAAAACTTAAGAAGGAAAACAAGAGTTTGGGAAATTGAAAAAGATTTTAGTGGCAGATCTTAACTTCAGTTAAGAATTTTAAGAAGAATAATTTGTCAAGAGTATTACCAGTGATGTGTGAAACTGAGAGCCTGAAGGCAGAGAACACAGGCCCGATGTGTGTAATCTAGATGGTAAGAATAGAGTAAAAAATTCAGGAAACATTCTTAAAACAAAGATTGTCAGGAAATTTTGAATGTCTTAAATGGGAAGAGAAAAGAACGTATGTGGTGCACAGCCACATGTTGAGCATGCCTGTACCCCCAGTGACTCAGGAGGCAGAGGCAGGAGGATTACCAGTTAGAGGCCAGAAGCAGCCTGCATAACTTAGTGAGACCTTGCCTCAAAAATAAAATAAATAAATAATAAATGGGCTGCAGTTGCAGCCCAATAGTAGAGAACTTGCAAGGTATGTACAAGGTCTTAGGTTCAACTCCCAAGTACTACAAAGAAATAATAATAATAATGATAATGATAAATGAGCGGGGTTGCAGCCCAATGGTAGAGTACTTAGAAAGTATGTATAAGACCCTAGGTTCAACCCTTAAATACTACAAAGAAAAAATATAGAGAGATATATACACATATATATGTATATATGACAGGTTAGGCATCATGTTGGATATCTCCTTTCTTTCTTTCTTTGAATCCCCTATGAGATTGATAACACTAGTTTATAGAAGAAGAGACCATAAAATTTACAAACCAAGTCTTTTTCTTTTCTGGGGACCTAGTCTTGCCAGCCCCAAATCTCATGTTCTTCTTGTTGTACTACTTTATGCTTATTCTAGAGAAACAAGAGATGGTGAAAACAATCATAATCATACGTCATGTAGTCATTTAGAATAGCCTAAGCACTATGATTAGCTCTTTGAAAATATCACTACTATAAATTCTCACAACGTCTGTAAAGAAATTGCTTTCTAGCTGAGCAAACAATGTTCAAGGAGACAAAGTGACCCATCATTACAAGACTGGGACACGCAGAAGTAACTGACCAAAAATGGAAAAAAAGAGATGTCTTTGCAGGAAAGGGGGTGCTTTCTGTATGGATGGTTGATGCAAATTGGGGAATTTTAAGCAGTAACATCTTCACTTGTGGTCTTTCTCCTCCAGAGAAACAGCAGCTCTCTTCTATTCTCTCTCAGACCTGAGTCTGAAGATATATATAACCAGATTCAAATCTATTAAACAAGTTCCCACTGAACTGCATAATTAAGACTATTTGATGATTGGCCCCATTTAGTTTCCCTGAATTTACCAGAACAAACATTGCTACAGCAAAAATTACTGCTAATGGTTGAACCTAACAACAAGAGAAAATCCCTGAAAGGGTCATTTAGGCCACAGATGCAGCTGTCCTTCACTATATTTCATATTGGAGAGCTGAGTTCAGCAGGAAAATCAGGCCCTGCCATGCTGTGCAGATGTGGCTCCGACTGTCTTTATTTATTCAGCAAACATTGTTCAGTGCCCACTATATGCCAAACAGTGCACTAGCCATGCTGAGATTACAGGGACAAATTGTCCCTCGCATTCTCAAGGAACTTTCAGTTGGGAGAAGTTTATGGACAAAGGTAGATACAAAAACAGCAAATGCATAAAGGGGGAGCATAAAGGAGTAGATGAAGAAAGCCTTAAGGGCAGTAGCTTTAATAGGATGTTCTAAGGTAGGTAGTTATTCATCTTGAACCCTGCAGTAGGTGGAGGCTGGTGAATGAGAAGTACAGGGGTATGGAAGTTTTCCTGGTTTTGGTAGAAGCTAATTCATACAGTAAAACAGGGAATATAAGAGGAGCAAGTTTAGTGAGAGGAAAGTTTTTTGGTAGAAAAAACCTACAGCCAAAATCTGTGGCATCCGATCCCGTCAGATCTCGGAAACTAAGCAGGGGCAGACCTAGTTAGGGTTGGGAGACTGCCTGGGAACACTAGGTGCTGTAAGCTTGGGAGAAGGATCCAGTAACCCACTCCTAAAAATCAATCCATCATTGAAAACCCTATGAATAGCAGAGAAACACTGACAATGGTGTTTTGCCTGTTGTACATAGGGTCACTATGAGTCAGACACTGACTCCGTGGCACCTAACAACAACAACAGCAGCAGCCAAAATGAACACAAGCAGAGGAAGAGATTTAGCAAGAGGAAAAGTTTTATATCAGAATGACCAGTTTTCTTCATGGAAATCTTCTAAATAATTGTGTTTATGGGACCAAAAGCATGTGGTTACAAGGTACAGACTAAAGAGGCTTCGGCATGTTGCCACTACAATATTGGTACCAGCAGCAGCAACAACAGCATTATTTTGAGCACCTGCAACATGCCAGGCCTCATGTCAAGTCCTTTTCAGGCACCATCTCATTTAATCTCATGAAAACTTTATAATGCTGAGGAACTCTGTTAGTCAGCCCTTTGGTCGCGATGATGAATATATGAGGGAGACAATTTAAAGGAGAAAAGTCTTACTGGTTTTAGTCCCTCTTTTAGGCACATTACAAGGCAGAAACATCATGGAGGAAGGGCATGGCAGAGGAAAGCTGTTCACCTCCTAGTAGCCAAGAAGCAAAAGGAATGACAGGAAGGGGCAAGGGCCTTAAGTGTACCCTTCAAAGTCACACCCCCAGCAATCCACTTCCTTGAACCAAGCCCCATCTTCCACAGTTCCACCACCTCAAGGAGTCTATTCAGATTTTAAATCCATCAATGGATTAAACCATAAATTAGGTCAGAGCCCTCATGATCTAGTGGTTTCTGAAAACATTTTTATAGACATCCAGAGGTGTGCTTTATTGATCTCCTAGGTATCCCAACATCCAATCACATTGACAATCAAGATTAACCACCATAAACTCTTCTTATAGTTTTTTGTTTTATAGATGAAGAAATTGAGGCTTTGATCTAGAAGCTTACTTTCCCAAGGTCTCAGAGCCAGGATTTAAACCCAGATGTAAGTGTTCACAAGACCAAGATTCTTTTTTCTTTTCTTTTCGTTTTTCTTTTCTTTCTTTTTCCTTTTCTTGTGGTTCTGGGGATCGAACCTAGGGCCTCAGTGCATGCTAAGCAAGGACTCTACCAACTGAGCTAAACCCCTATCTCTATTTATATAATTCTTGACTTGTTAGGTATGGTCGAGTTGGTCCAACTCATAGCAACCCTATGTACAACAGAATGAAACACTACCTGACACTGTACCATGCCTGGCACTATTGTCAGTGCTCCTGTGCTATTCATACGTTTTTCAATGGCTGATTGTTTCAAGAGTGGGCTGCCAGATCCTTCTCCCATTTTTGTGGTGCTGAGAATGGAACCCAGGGCCTCAGAGAGTGTAGAGCAACACTCTACCAACTGAGCTAAACCCCAGCCCCAAGACCAAGATTCTTTCATTGATCCACACTTCACCAACTCACCAATAAAACCCATACTCTCTGTTCCTTTTGTAAAACCTAGACTGATATCCAAAGCTTTCTTGAGTGTTTCAGGTCCTAGTATGTTCACACACTTCTGCTCTAACATTCAAAAATTGTGCATTTACCAAGAGGTGAAACCTGTGTACTTATTATTGAGCTTATATTATTTAATAAAGCATTATGTGCTCTAATGTAATATGAATGTAAAAGAAGTTTTTTCTGTGAAAATTAGATATACTTTGGGAAGAGTCAATAGACTGGTAGCTCAAAAAAAATTAAGTGTGAGAAGGAAATATAAAATATAGGGGCACACTGTAAAAATCTAGAATTTTACATCTATTTTTTCTTGCAGGGATAATTTTCATACATTTTAATGATGCTGCAATAATGTTTAGAGGATGTATGCTATGACTGTGGGTTTCTTTGAATGAATGAATGAAACATCAGTTAGCAGACCCATAAGCCAAGTGGAAGACTTGGTCCTGCAATTACATGACAGGAAAATAAGTGATCCTTCCATGATTTGAGATACAATAAAATGGGGTGTGTATATGTATGTTTGTTTTTCAATGATTTCTCTCTTTATATTGCAATTAACACACGCATTACTGCTCCCCATCCTTTCAGAGGGGACTTCTGTATGCTTGCCCAAGGTGAGTATATTATTGAGAGAAGAGGATAGGAGTTTTGGAGCCCAGTAGGCACAGGTGCAAGTCTTCAAATTGAATTGAATGATAATGTTCAAAGCTGTGTAAAGTGACTTTTAACACAACAGGATTATATGCCAGGCTTTTGCATTAGGGAAATATGAAAGGAATCTCTCTCTCTCTCTCTCTCTCTCTCTCTCTCTCTCTCTCTCTCTTCCCTCTCTGTTTCTTTATTTCTCTCTCTCTTCCCACCCTCTCCCTTCTTTCTTTCTTCTAGGTTTCAGTTTCTGGAGACTGGAAGCTGCAGAGCATGGAAGAAAGAGTGTAGAATTTGGAATGTATTAGATATTGCTTCAGCAACTTACCTAGTTATCTGTTCTTGGGTAAAGTCTCTGAGTTTCAGTTTCCTCCTATTAAGGTAGAACATTAACACCCTATCAGGTAGTTGTTGAAGAATATATAATGCTTGGCATACATTAAGTTGTGAAATGCTTGCTGTTCACTTTTCTGTCCCTTTTTATGGGACTATTAAAAAGTAAAAACTGGACACAGTCATGCACACCTGTAATCCCAGTGATTCAGGAGGCTGAGGCAGGGGTATCACAAGTTCAAGGCCAGATGCAGCCCATGTAACTTAGTGAGACTCTGCCTTAAGGAAAAAAAAAAAAAATTTAAGGGGCTGAGGGTGCAGCTCAGTGGTAGAACATTGGCAAAGTATGCACAAGGTCCTGGGTTCAGCCCCCCGGTACCACAAAAAGAAAAAAGTGAAGGATACTAATCAAGGAGGGAGACACGGCATGGAAATGAACATTTACCGTCTGTCGGTGTTTACCCTAAGAACTATTCTTGCCACTTGTTATGAGAAAAATTTTTAATTTGGCTGGAACTACTAAGAGGATTTGGCTACCAATGGAAACACTTTGTTTTAGCAATTTTTTATACACTATTATCCATCTTCTTTTACAGAAGGCAAATTCAATTCAGTTTTGAAGTTTATGACATTGTGCTACCTTACCATTCCATGATATTTATTCTACTTGCAGAGTAATCATAAGATGTGCTACCTTACCATTCCATGATATTTATTCTACTTGCAGAGTAATCATAAGAATAATTTCAATTTTCAAAAAAGTTAAAAGAATCAGATGAATCAAAATCTGTTTTCATTCCACTAAAATAACTTTTTAATTTCCAAATGTTTATGAGACTTTATAATGCACTCTTTATTCTAAAGCTTGTTCAGAGTGGAAATGGCAAATGGTCAGTACGAGATAATGACAACAACAGAGTTTTTCAACATCATATCCATAGCCTATAATAAGTAATATGTAGATTCAAGACAATAAGATACATATTTTGTCCTCAGGATGCTTAAAAGGGTAATTCTATTGGGAAGAGAAAATAATAGTAAATAGAAAGATGAATAAGAATTTTAACAAAGTTGCAGCTAATTTGGGTATTGAGAAGAAGAAATTAGCAAAGTCAATAAGTGAAAGAAGCAAGAAGAATTCTTAAAAACTTCACATTTGTGAAGACAGATTTTGATAAAGTACATGTGGATGACAAAACTAGAACTATACTTAAAGGTAGGAATTGCCTATCTGCCGGGCTCAGTGACCTATGCCTGTAATCCCAGCGACTTGGGAGGCAGAGGCGGGAGGATCACAAGTTTGAGACCAGAGGCAGTCTGTGTAATTTAGTGAGACCCTGTCTCAAAAAGTAAGAAAATGGGCTGGGGGTACAGCTCAGTGGTCCAGCACTTGCAAAACATGCAAGCATGAGGCCCTTGTTTCAACCCTCAGTACCGGAAAAAAAAAATTGCCTATCTATCTTGTATATACCCTTGTTGTTGTTAGGTGCTGTCAAGTCGGTATCCGACTCATAGCGACCCTCTGTACAACAGGGGAAACACTATTGTCAGTGCTTCTCTGCTGTTCATAGGGTTTTCAATGGCAGATTGATTTTTGGGAGTGGGTTGCCAGGTCCTTCTCCCAAGCCTACAGCTTCTGGTGTTCCCAGGTGGTCTCCCATCCAGGTACTAACCAGGCCCCACCCTGCTTAGCTTCCAAGATCTGACGAGATTGGATGCCACAGGGCTATGGCTGCAGGCTGTATATACCCTAGCCTCTTTAAAAACCATGTGTGGCAGAATGCTGCCTTCTTAACAAATGACTGCAACTCATTTTCTTGATATTATTGAAAACCTCCTTAGGAGGTTCTGTTGTTATTATGAGCTGTCAGGTCTGACTCTATGTCAGGTCTCACTCATAGTAGTGACCCTATGTACAATAGAATGAAATACTCCCTGACACTGTGCCATGCCTTCTATTCATAGTGTTTTCAATGCCTGATTGTTTTGAGATTGTTTCGGGAATGGGTTGCTAAGCCCTTCTCCCATTTTTGCAGTGCTGGGGATGGAATCCAGGGCCTCAAGAGAGTGTAGAGCAAGCACTCTACCAACTGAGCTAAACCTTGTTGTTGTTAGGTGCTGTTGAGTCGTTTCCAACTCATAGGGACCATCATAGGGTTTTCATTGGCTGTTTCAGGATTGCTTTGGTAGTGGATTGCCACATCCTTCTCCTGTTGAGCTAAACCCTAGATAGTACCAAGTAAATGCAATTGGCATTCTTAACTTTATTCTTTTAAAAATATTTGTCAGGATTCTGTTGTACATCAAGATGCATCCTAGGCACATATTTACATTAATTCTCTCACTCTTAGTGAATAATCATTTATTTTCGATGTGGCAAAAAAAATCAAATTATTTATTTCAACTCATGTGTAAAATGTGCCATACTGTTGAGGCTTCATCAGACTTGAAATTTAGCTTAAGGTTTTATTGAATGATTCATGCTAGTCATCACATTGAAGAACTGAATTTTATTTACAGGCTTAAACCTTCAAAATAAAGGCTTCACTTTGCCATTTGTTTTGATTATAGGGTTAAAAACAAGTTCATACATTCATACCTCCACATGAAAATATTTAGCGAAATATCTTGAGATTATGTACATACCAGCTTTGCTACATTCCTATTAGTTAACATCATTGGTATTTGCAAAGTACCTGTTGATTTCATATATATATATATATATATATATATTTCTTATTTATATTTATATATAATTATATATAAATATATATTTATAAATTATATATATATATAAATTTGTGGCATTCTTTAAATATATGAAATGGATCAATCAATAGAATACCACAAAAAGCATACCTAATCTGAAACTAGAGTCTTTTTAAAATTTGTAGATCTTATTATACTAACAAACAGAAGCTACCTGGAACCAACCAGCCCCACTCTTCAGCTACCTTCCCTTGTTAGTGCCAAAAGCATTTGGAATGTAATGTTATTTATAATTTAGTTTATAACTTAGATGTGCAATTTCACAATAGGTTCAAGTAATTTTTTTTTTTTTAGTTTTACATAAGTTTCAGTACCTGGTAATGAGCCTTCCTCTAAGGCATTTATAGGTATTTATACTTTAGACATTTTCAGCCTTGGTTCTAAAGACACCTGGATTCGAAGCTACTGAGGATCTATGTAAATTCAAAATGATTGGGCCACCAATCCCAACCTCTTTTCCTTTCACTCAAAGCCTATCTGATTTTACTTGAGGGAAGATGAGGGGGAGGAGGGTCTAACTAACTTGCAACCAATTTGGAAAATCACTGCTCCACACAAAATATCCTGAGTTTACTTGTATACACAAATACAGTTCAAGTCAAGGTCATCATACTAGCTTCTGTGTGGGGAAGAAGGGTCTGAAGGGTGCCAAGGCAGTATGTTTATCATGGTCTGTGACCCTTAGTAGATTTCTTAGTAGAAAATGTCCATAATCCCACAGATTCTTTACTAGAAATTGTGCATAATTCTAGGCAAAAATGGAGAGAACTTGGAGAGAACTTATAGTAAAGCCACAAATACAATTACAGAGAAAGAGACTCACTCCTGTTAAGGAAACTAAAATTATTTTTATTTGAAGAAGATGAGTCTAAAGCCAATTGAATAATGTCCTTCAGGCAGTAGGAATTATCACACTGAGGTTAACAAGCAAATTTCCTTCATCTTCAAGCAAAGTTAAAAAGGAGGAGATGTTCAGTTGTAGCAGGAAGAATGTTGTTGTCATTGTTAAGTGCCTTCCAATTGGTGTCCGACTCAGAGTGACCCTGTATACAACAGATGAAACACTATTGTCATGCTTCTCTGCTATTCATCGAGTTTTCAATGGCTGATTGTTTTGGGGGAGTGGGTTGCTGGGTCCATCTCCCAAGCTTACAGCTCCTAGTGTTCCCAGGTGGTCTTCCATCCAAGTACTAACCAGGCCCAACCCTGCTTAGTTTCCAAGATCTGACGGGGTGCTTAGTTTCCAAGATCTGCAGTGGTACGGCTGCAGGCAGAAGAAAATAGTAGAGAACCAAAAAAAAGGCAGCAATCAGATGCCGAGCCTATTTAATCAAAGGAATAGATCATTCAGTACCATGTTTATGAAGGTTTTTTTTAAAGGCAATATGAACTCCTGTCTATGTTTTATGTACTAAAACATAGGGGAATGAATTGAATGAACTTTGTCATTTTAACCCAGGGAATCAGTGATTTATTTTTAAATTATATAAGATAAAGACATTGAATAATTATTTTGAATTATAGTCTTATTGCCTGATGCTACCAGGAGAGGAACTACTTTCAGTAATGTTAGGGAAGTTAGTGGCAAAGAGGAACATTTGTTCCAGAGGTCATCAACTCCAATACTTACTTGGGCCCATGGGTGATATAAAGGAGTCACACTAACAGCAGATAATTCGAGATTAGGGAAGTTGCAGTATATTAGAAAGTGGCCCATCTAAAAGGTGAAGCCACAACCAACTTTGACCGATTGTTATGTCATGATGTGCTTATATTGACAGATCTTTGGCTTTCTCAAAAATTAAGCTGAAAAAATAGCATTTCATATCAATATTTTTCTGTTGGCAAAATACTCAGTTTTATGAACATCTTATGCAGGTATAACATGACATATGTGCAGTCTGTGAGTTAGAAACCTTCAGTTAATTCTTCACCTTACTAGTTGACCACCAAAGTAATTAACAAACAAAACAGAACTCATTGGACTCTAAAGCCTGGAAGAATTAATTTACTAAACCTTTGCAAGGCTTAATTAAGGTCCCTTCCTACTCTGAATCTTTGATCTCTGTTTCCTTCCTCTTTGCTCCCAATATTGGGTGATTTGTGCACACAGGAGGTGAGAATTTAAAGAAATTACTTGTTGTCCTTAATAATGTAATTTTATTTGGTAAACCATCAAATATTTGTATTGGAAAAACAACTCATGACTAAAGATGCTACTGACACTATTAAGTTTTTAGAAATGCACATATATGGCAAATACTTGTTATTTTGGATCTTTGAACTAACATTTGTTTATAACATTGGCTGCATGAGGCATGCTTGATTTAAAAGCTGACTTACACTCTTACCATTTTGTGATGTTTTGTTTTATAAAATATTTACAAATAACCCACCTCTACCCAGGATAAGGACAGCTGGATTTCTAAAATCCTTTCCTTTCAGACAGGAGAATATGCCACAGATGAAGAAGAGGATGAGGTTGGGCCCGTTCTTCCTGGTGGTGATGTGGCCATTGAAGTCTTTGAGCTACCTGAGAATGAGGACATGTTTTCCCCATCAGACCTGGACACAAGCAAGCTCAGTCACAAGTTCAAAGAGGTAGGCCACTGCTCTGCACACTACATCTCTGTACCTGTCCATTTCATTATTCAGCTTGTTTTTGTTTGCATAATATGTCAAAAATAATTACTTTCCAGCCAGTCACAGTGGTGCATGCCTGATGTCCCAGTGACGCAGAAGGCTGAGGCAGAAGCATTGTGAGTTGGAAACCAGAAGCAGCCTGTGAAACTTAATGAGACCTTGTCTCAAAATAAAAATAAAAAAGAGGCTGAGAGTATAGCTCAGTTGTAGTACACTTGCCTAGTATGCATGAGACCTTGCATTCAACTCTCAGCACTGAAAATAATGATGATGATAATATATTTTCAAATGAAAACTTTTTAATAACAGATTATCTTGAGCCTCATATTTTAAAGTAAAATTTAAGTAGATTTCATTGTCACTAGTCACTAGTCACATTAGATTGTCACTAATTTAAATGTTTGTTATTTGTCATAGTGGCAGTTTACAACATATCTAAGCCATAATTTCAAACTATGACTTAGATGTGCAATTTCATGGTAGGTTCAAGTTACATTTTTTTTAGCTTTACATAAGTTTTGGTACCTGGTGATGAGCTTTCCTCTAAGGCAGAGATTTTTATAAAAAGGATCTTTTTTCTTTCTTTTCCAAAAATAGTCAGAATCCTAATAAGAATCAGATGGTATACCCAAAAGGCTTGTTTGAAGAGTTTAATGAACAGAATTTGAGCACAGTTAATAGAACTAACAAGGGATGGTGACATGCATAGGGACTGGCAACAGCAGGAAGCTGTCACCATCTTTTGGCTTAATGGATAAAGGGAAGGAAGGAGATTCCCTTTTTGAAAGAGGGGGCACATTCAACCCTGCACCTTTAATAAGATGCAGCCACTGCTAAAAAACTGCATCCTGGGGCAAGAGTGGTGTGTACCCCATGCCTTCAATACTGGTCTCCCGTTGAGTCCCCCCAGTTAAACTCAGTCTAAGGTTGTTATTGTTAGGTGTCAGATGTACAACAGATGAAACACTATTGTCAGTGCTTCTCTGCTATTCATAGGGTTTTCAATGGCTGTTGTTTTTTGGGAGTGGGCTGTCAGGTCCTTCTCCCAAGCCTACAGCACCTGGTGTTCCCAGGAGGTCTCCTATCCAAGTAGTAACCAGGCTCAACCCTGCTTAGCTTCTGAGATCTGATGGGATCAGCCACCACAGTGGTACTGCTGCAGGCTCAGTCTAAGGAGACTGAGTGATCAAGTCTCAAAGTCTGAACAAGCCAGTCTCCTGAGGCATAGAGCTGTTACATAAGGGGAAGGAACAGATCCTGAATGAGCAAATGTAAATTATCACCTAAATTCTTCTTCCAAATTAACTATCGGGACCCCTACATGTCAAACAGAAACAGTGATGACTAGGTCTCCAAGCAATTAATCTCTCATTGTTTTGGGGAAGCATTCATCATTATTGAAGGCAAATGTGTCATTATTTATGACCATCTCATTTCTCATAAAGACCTTCTGGAGTAACTGCTATCTTCAAACCAAAGAGCAATAGAGAAAAAGATAAAAGATAAATTCTTCTGGAGTGGGAAGAATAGGTATTATCTAGGAGTTTTCTCTGTAGCCAGTTTGGTCCAAGAATATAGGTTATCTAGAAGAGTATGGGGGAGAAGGGCCTGGCAATCCACTCCCAAGGCAATCCCGAAACAGTCAGCCATTGAAAACCCTATGAGGGTCACTATAAGTCGGATACCGACTTGACAGCACATAACAACAATAACAGAAGAGTATGGAGACTACTTATTCTTTATGAAATCACCTTTGAATATTTTAACTCTCAGTCCTACTTCAACAAATATTGATGACAGTGAGATGAAGGGAGTGTGGCTTAGTGAAAGCCTATAATATGGTTCTTGCATGTTAAGTATGACTCCCAAGTTTCTAGTAGATAATAGAGTTGGAAAAAGGGTCCAAATTCCTTTGTAGAAGTTAGCCTAAAATGCAGAAGTAAGATAAGGAGGCTTAAATTGAGCCAAGGACTCAGTGTCCCATAAATACTGTGTAAAGTGTGTGCCATTGTGTGGACAACTGCATGATCTAGACCAGACCAGAGGCTGGCATCTGGACCTATTCCACATGATATGGGTGGTTTATTTTTAGTCTAACTAACCAAACTTGTAGATTCTCTATAACTTTGGTTTTTAAGAATTAAAGGTTTATTTCCACCTTGAAAACAGGCAAATATCGTGTCGCTTTACTGGTAATCATTTCTCCTCTTCTGTTTATATTTAACATATTGATATATTAATTTCTTTAGGAGATTGCTCTCAGTAGCAACCATGTGGCACACTTTGATAGGATTTGTGTCTTGTGCATTGCCCCTGTCACAGCCCTAAGTTTATTTATGTGAGTAACAGACATGTCCAAACACTGTACAGCACTAGGCATTTTTTGTAGGATTATGAGCAGAACCCGAGGTGTGTTCTGTTGTATTGGAGTCTTTAAAGGGTCTCATATTACAGGGTTCTCTTAATTACTCTATTTTAAGCAAAAGTACCTATTGTACTATTTTGGCAAAGCGCATTGTTGTTAGGTGCCGTCGAGTTGGATCCAACTCATAACAACGCTCACAGGGTTTTCAATGGCTGATTGTTTCGGGATTGCTTCTGAAATGGATTGCCACATCCTTCTCCCATCTCTTACAGTGCTGGAGATCGAACCCAGAGCCTCAGATAATGCAGAGCAACACTCCACCAACTGAGCTAGTCAGTTCTCCTTTTTGGCCTGTTATGTATCTTCCTAATAGACTCTGCTCCTGTTTTGGCTTAATTTACTCTTGGTCTTTGCAGTTTGGGGTATATACTTATAGTTAGTGGTTAATCTTCCAGTGAATGAAGCATGTACTGAAAATTTGTTGTATGATACAGGACAGGTACCTAATTTAATTTTTCAATATAGTTAACAAGTAGTTCAACACTTTTATTGCCCATTTCCCTCTGGCCAGAGAGCTATATTATTATCCATATAATTTGTTCCTGTACAATATAGACTGTTTGGATCTTCCTATTGTATTCCATCTTCTCATTTTTCTTAAGTGCAATATTGCTAGACTGTATATTAGTATTGCCTGCAGCCATACCACTGTGGCATCCAATCCTGTCAGATCTCGGAAGCTAAGCAGGGTTGGACCTGGTTAGTACGTGGATGGGAGACCCCCTGGGAACACCAGGTGCTATAAGCTTGGGAGAAGGACCCCAGCAACCCACTCCCCCCAAAAAAATCAGCCATTGAAAACCCTATGAATAGCATAGAAGCACTAACAATAGTGTTTTGCCTGTTGAACATAGGTTTGCTGTGAGTAGGACACCAATTGGACAGCACCTAACAACATACATTAATATTAATGGAATAAATCATATGATCTAACTTTTCTCTTTAAAAATTCATTTACTTTCACTTTATTCAAGAAAACATTTGAAGCCAGGTTCCATGGCGCATGCCTGTAATCCCAGAAACTTGGGAAGCTGAGGCAGGCAATCAAAAGTTCGAGGCCAGAGGCAGCCTATACAACTTACCAAAACACTATCTCAAAAAATAACAAAGGGGTCTTGGTGGGTCTAGCTCAATGGTAGAGCACTTGCCTACCGGGCATGAGATCCTGGATTCAACCCCACATACTAAAATATATATCTATATCTATATATCTATATCTATACATATATATATATATCACTTTATTAATTCCTTTAAAAATTCTCTTTGCATCCTTCTGTTGTAATTAGATTAAGCTACTAATTTGTGGAGAACTGACATTTTTCTTACATTGAATCTTTTAATCCAAGTTTATGGAATATATCTGTTTAATTCAAGCCTTTGTTTCCTGTCCCCCTCAAAAATTATATAGTACCCTCTATTAGTTACATAAAAGTAACAGAAAATCTGACTACAGTGAGTTAAACAAAACTACCACAAAGATTATATTAGCTTCATTATAAGTTAGGAAAATTTCTTTATTTTCGGACATGACTTTTATAAAAGAGACTTATTTGTGTAAGATATAAATTTCTGTTCACAAAAGTTTGTTATTACTCAGCTATAAATTATGTATTGTGGAGGGAGATTTTAAATACTTTTTGAAATAACTATAACTGATTTAAAGTTTTTAATATAGGGGAATCTTGGTGTTTTGCATTTTTCAAGAAGTTTATTTCCTTTGGGTTTCATATTAACTTATTTTTATAAAATAATTGTTTAAATATAGCAATCTTTTATATCTCTAAATACTCTTTTATATGCTTTCTTTATTTGAATATTTTCACATTTTTCTTAGTTGTTTATTATAACACATTTATCTCTCATTCTGGTTTGGACATTCCTTATTTTTTAAAAAAATTAAAACAAGTAGCCAGATGCAGTGGTGTAAACCTTTAATACCAGCAGTGCAGGAGGCTAAGGCAAGAGGATTACAAAGTGTGAGGCCAGCAGCAACCTGTATAACTCAGCAAAGGCCTGTCTCAAAAGAAAAAAAAAAAACATTAAAAATGGGCTGAGAGTGCAGCCCAGGGGTGGAGCACTTGCAAAGTATGTACAAGGCCAGGGTTCATCCCCCAAGTACTTCAGAAAAAAAATGAATGAATGAATGAATTAAAACAATGTTTTGTTTCCTATCGATATCATCATTTTCCACTTTTCTTCTTGTTGATCAGTTGCACTTAATACATTTACTTTCAATAACTCTTGCACTGGTAGGTGTATTTAAAACTATAATTTTTTTCTGAATATTGCTTTAGCTACATGTCAGTTATTTACTTATAGAATACCATTGTCATATGTAATTTCTTTTGTGATTTCATCGTTAACACAATAATTATTCTGTTCACTTCTCAGGCCTATAGAACTTAATTTTGTTATACTTTGTTATTGGTTCCTAGCTTTATTGAACACTGTTGAGAAAATATATTCTCTATAATAGCTATTATTTAGAATTTTTGAGACACTTTTGTAATTTGATTCATAAATGATTTTATTTTAATATTCCTTATGTATACAGAAAGCACACGCAATCTGTGTGTGTGAATTTAATACACATTTGTCATATGGAAATAAGATTAATAATATAAACACATGCATGTTAGATCTTGTCTGCTTGATCTACCAATTCTGAAAAGCATTTGGTATCACCAGCTACTGTTATTTATTTCTTCTTATAATTCTATCAGTTATAGTTTTTTGTATTTTAAACCTTTATTAGATGCATATATGTTCAAAATTATTACAACTAATTGATTTATGGTAACATTTCTCTTGTCCCTTATGATGCATTTTGCCCCAAATCCTATTTTGCTGGATAGTAAAAATTCATCATTGACTTTCTTTTGCTTTATCATTTTTCACAGCATCTACAGTATATTTTCCACCCCCTTATTTTTATCCACTCCATATCCTTTTCATTTTTCCAGTATATTTCCTTTAGTCAACCTATTCCTGAATCTTACTTTTATATAAACTATTCTGGGAATCTTTATCACTTAACAATATTTAATCTATTTAGATTACTTTTCATCATTTTTGTAGTAGAACTTTCTAATGCCACTTTATATTTTTTACTTTCCTCATTTTCTTCTTGTTCCTTTTCTTTTCTTTTCTTTTCTTTTGTCCTCCTTCTCTTTCTTCCTTCCTCCCTTTCTTCCTCTCTCTCTCTGTCTCTCTCTCCTCCTCTCTGTCTCTCTCTCTTTCTCTCCCCCCCCCTTCCTTCCTTCCTTCCTTTCTTTCTTTCTTTCTTTCTTTCTTTCTTTCTTTCTTTCTTTCTTTCTTTCTTGCTCAGTACTGGGGCAGGGGCTGAACCCAGGGATTCATGCATACTTTGCAAGCGCTCTACCACTGAGCTGCACCCGTAGCCCATGTTTTATTTTTTACTTTTGAGACAGAGTCTTGCTAAGTTATACAGGCTGACTCTGGACTCAACCTGTGATCTTCTTGCCTCTGCCTCCCAAGTCTCTGGTATTACAAGAGTGTGCCACCAGGTCCAGTTTATCCTTTAAAAAAATCTTTCTACATATTTTCTATTAGATGTGCCAAATTTTCATCTGTGGCTTAAAAGTTAACATTTGTATTTCATTATCCTGACTTTGACTCAGTGTTGGGTTATTTTTCCTTGCAATATATAAAGCAGATTCCTATCTGTGTTTTTTATCCTTTAACAAAATAACCATAGCATATTGTCCTTTATTTTTGCTCCTCTCGCTATTTTTTTTATGAGCTTTAGTTGAATATATTTGTAGGTACACCTTTTACAAGATGGTTATTTTCAGCACATCTATGCTTCTTTCTACCCTACTATTTTAAATATAGTGAGATTCCAGTGCTGCTCTGGTGTTAATTCACTTGTATTTTTATGTGGCTATTTTCTACTTTCCTACTGCCTGGCACCAAACATTACCATTGAATGGCACTAAGATTAAAATAGTGGCTGGGAGGTCACAGCTTCAGGGCATGGAATAGGCTATTGGTTACTTATCTCTGCTGCACACTTACTCAGATTATGCGGAAAGCATTAAAGATTGATTAAATTACTGTTTCCTGTTCCTGGTTGCTGACATTCTTCCGCTTCCTATCCTCAGTTTTCTAGATATTTGGAAGCACCTGTGTTCTGTTTTCAAAAGTATTTTTTACAAGCATTTCTGTTTATTGATGAAAGAGAATCTAAAGCCCATATGTGTTCCTTTTTTCTCTTTTGACATCTCCAAAGTTGAATTCAAAAGAAGCAGAAATAGTGTTTTTTAGTTTGCTATGTTAAACTAGCTGGGGTTTAGCTCAGTTGATAGAGTCCTGCTTTGTGCTCTCTAAGGACCTGGGCTCAATCCACAGCACCGAAAAAATGGGAGGATGTGGCAATCCACTCCTGAAGCGCTCCCGAATCCCGAAACAATCAGCTGTTGAAAATCCTACATAGGGTCACTATGAGTCGGACCTGACTCAACAACAACATGTTGAACTAAACTGGAAGTTTTCCTCTACCAAATTCAGCCATTTCTGCCTTCATTTATTTACTTTAATTAATTCCATCATCCTGTTTTCCGTAGGCATATTTGATTGTTCACATGCCAACTTCTTGCAATCAATGCTTAATTTATTATCATACTTAAAAAATTATGAATTTGTTTCTTCTTGTGACTTTTGCCACGTTTCACTTTCAGCGTGCATTCTCCTTGTCATCACTTTGTAAATCATGTATAATTTTCATTTTCTCTTTGATTTGAATAGTTGGAATGTTTTTAACTTGTATCATTTATTAATTTAATGTTTTATTACATTATTTTCAGATACAACTGTCTTTTCAAGTATTTTTGAAAATTTTTTATTTAGGTTAATATGAATATTTTTGATAAACATGATATTTAGGCCTTCTGAATCCTTATTCATTTTTCCTTAACCTAATAAGCTAAGGATATATGGTCAAATTATACTTCATTTTTTTTTTGTATCCTACAGATTTGTTTATCTGTTTTAGTGTTATATTGAAAAGTACATTGAATATGACTTTTAATGGTATTTTTTACCCTTACGCAGACTTTCTATGATGTTAATATTCTGACTGCTATTTTTCTTTGTAGTTGCTGTTTCAACACACAAGTAAGTGTATAAATGTGTACTTTTAGCAAAAAAAAAAAAAAAGTTGCAGCACTTTATCTTGCCATCTGTATTTTTAAGAAAATGTTACCAATTAAAACCCA
>VMDO01030531.1:0-21206 GCA_007922755.1 Pedetes capensis | reverse complement strand
GGGGCAGTGAGCACTTCTACCCAAAAGACAACTACAGTGAGGGCCAGGTCCAAGGTCTAGAGTGAAGACAGGGGAGAAGACAGAGGATTTTAACAACAACTTAGCATCCGTCAGCTACTAGTCACGATACAAGCTGTCTCAAGTTTCATGTCACTTTCACAATAAAGTGACGTTGTTGTTGTTGTTGTTGTTGTTGTTGCTGTTGTTGTTGTTGTTGTTGTTGTTGTTAGGTGCTGCTGAGTCCTGTGAGGGAAAGGAGAGTCCATGATATTAGTAGGTCACTGCCACTGAGGGCATGACTGGAAAGGAACACTTCACTGCCAGGATTTGAAGATCTGCCCTCTTCCCTCTAATCATGACGCTACCCAAAAAGGGTCAAGCTCAAGCAGAACACAGAGGCCAAAAACTCTCTTTCACTTAGATCTTTGTCTCACTTTTGAATTCCCCTCAAAATATCCTCAGAAAGTCAACTACCACTGTCTTTTAATAGTTTATGAGTTGACCAGATTGTGGCCATTCTGCAGTCTCTAAAAAGCTGGTTAAAACTCACTTGTGAAACAACTAAGCCAAGAGAATCCTGTCTATTAATAGTGAAATACAGGAGTGAGAATTTAGCAGCAGAATCTGCCAAGGGCCTGTTTATTACTTTGGGCTGTAGTAGTTTTGTCTTCTGGCTTAAGGGAAATTCTAGCTGCCCATGTGAAGATGTAACCACATCCTAAAGTTTCTTTTAGTTTGCCTTTGAAGAACATAGCCAATAAACTACCATGTTGTAGTTGTTAGGTGCTGTCGAGTCAGATACAACTCATAGCAACTCTTTGTACAACAGAACAAAACACTACCCAACACTGTGGGGTGCCCGGCAGTATTGCAAGTGCTTCTCTGCTATTAGGGTTTTCAGTGGCTGATTGTTTCAGGAGTGGGCTGCCAGGTCCTTCTCCCAAAACAACCACTAGGTGTCCTCAAAGTAAAAATAATCACCGGAGAGAAAGCACTTTGGCACTTTCAGGAAGTACCATAATTGATTTATTTGTCCTGGTTCTTTGACTCCTAGGCTCTCAGGGATGGCATAAGATGTGGCAGCTAAACAGAAATATCTCTCCTCTATGAAGACTCCTCTAGGAGTCTTGTAAGGAAAGGACATCTGTAACTGCTGGTTTTCATTTGTACTTAGGATTTGCATCACTGCTTTGGGAAGGCAGGCCAAGGAGACCTAAATGGGTGTGACAGCAACACTGTCCCCCCACAACTTGCCAGCCACTTGGCAAGCTAGGGGAGGACAGGACCCCGGAGGTGAGCTGTACATGGGCTCAAGCTACTTAACAATTTCCATTGTGCAGAAACTACTCCAGCAAATGTTTAGTATCTAAACATTAAAAAACAGGTGATTTGAAGCAATTGCTTTGTTCAAAAGAGCAGATACAGGTTAGCTTTGTCTACGTAGTCACGGTATCCACAAATAGAAAAGCACAACTTAGCAGAGGATGTCCCCAGGTGCTGTTTTGTATAAACACAGATTTCTCTTCCCCGTGGGTCTCCTCGCCCATTCCCTTCTCTTTTCCAGCTCTTTTTCCTGTCTCTTCTGCCTCTCCCATTTTCTCTCAAACATTACCTAAGTCTACCATTTTTATACACACACACACACACACACACACACACACACACACACACACACACAGAGTCCTGATTACCGCCCTTTATATATTCAATTGAAATAGTAAGTATTTCATGGCTTAAAAGAATTAAGAAAGGGGAAAACAGAAAAGTGAAGTAGGAGGAAGAAAGGAGAACAAGATTATAAAGCAGGTGACTCTATCTGTACCTGTTTAAAACTTAAGGAAAACAAGGTTATGGAGTGAGGGGGGGGGGACAGTAGCCATCAGGGCCACTTCCCTTCATCTTTCCTGCCCCAGACTCTGGACTCCTATATCATGTTTTAGGAATTTCTAATCTCACCACAGCTAGATGACTCATACCCACTGACTGGCTTGCTAGGCTTCTACAAAACACCTGCAAAGATAAACCCTAGCTGAGAAAACAACACTCACTCCAGGGTAGCTTTTCAAGGCAGGTAGGGGAATTTTCACCTTTTTTTTTTTTTTTTTTTTTAATTACTTTCCCCAAAGACTCACAGGCCTTAATCCTAACTTCAGACATAGTTGTGTCTGATAGCGAGAGACAATTTCCAAATCAAGGGATAAAGTGTCATGGACTGAGGCCTGTTTCTACCCAGGAAAGGAAACAGAAATGAGTCAAAAAATGACCTTATTTGGGGCCACAAAGAACTGAGGTTGCTGTGGGAAGGCACCCTGTCTGCTTGCGGAAGCTGGTTCTCTGGCTTGTCCAGCCGTCCCTTCCTTCACTCACCTCACTGGCCTCAGATTGCCCTTTAGAGATTTTTTGGTTTCTTCATCTCCCTCAAGGCTGACTGACTAAGATGATATTTCAAACTAATGTCTCTGAATGCAAGCCATAAGAGGAAGAAAAGGGGGTCCACAAAGGGTCCACATGGTATAACTCAAAAATGTCAATGTTAACTAGACCATAGAAACAACTTGGGAGGAGGATATGGCAGTCCACTCACCAAAACAAACCCGAACCAATCGGCCATTGAAAACCCTCTCACGGTCGATACAAGTCGGACCCGAATCAATGGCATCTAAAAACAATAACATAGAAAATTACATACCAGTGTGCTTCTTCATTCTGTATGAGAATGAGAAAAGACAAAGAACCAAGAAACTATCTTTTTTGAAACCATATGCAGGAGTCCTGAAGTCAGAAACTCTGGGCATAGAATGAAATGATACATACAAACAAATTACCTGTCCAATTCTTATTTCTAAGACAATTAATATTAACTGAGCAATTAAAATATTCTTGGTCCTTCATAGGGGCTCTATAAGGATTAGTTCATTCAACACTCTGAACAACCCTGTAAAGGTGTATCTAAATTATTTTATCCAATAACAGAAAAAGTAATGTTCACACAGGTGTGAAACTTTCTTTAAAGTGAATAGCAATTTCTCCTGACACAATTTGACAAAGACCCTGAGCATGCCTGAAAGTCTTTAATAAATTTATTATAAGTAAATAAATAAAATTGAAGATAGGAAATTAAACCTTTTAATTTTTTTTTTTTTTTTTGGCTGGGATTTAGCTCAGTTGGTAGAGCACTGCGCTGCAGTCTCTGAGGTCCTGAGTTCAATTCCCAGCACCGCAAAAATGGGAGAAGGACCTGGCAATCCACTCCCAAGGCAATCCCGAAACAGTCAGCCATTGAAAACCCTATGAGGGTCCCTATGAGTTGGATACCGACTTGACGGCACCTAACAACAACAACAACAATAATTTTTCGGATTGTAATAAAAACAATTAGTTCTCCATGACAGTTTAGAAAGCACTAGTTTACTCCATTAAAATATTGGTTAGTACCTGCAGATCTCCATTGTAAGACTGAAGTCTTACGTTGGCACGAAGCTCAAGTGCCTTGTCGTCCTCCCAAGTAGAATTTAATTTCCCCAAAGGTGGCACTCCTTTTTGTAAAGGGTTCCATCCCTACCTCTACAATCACATCTGATGTTCAATGAATATTTACCAAATAACTGAAAAACTCATACACCTCAGTTGAAAATGACCAAATTCTTGTCCACTTTAAAAGTTCAGATACCATAAGATACAGATAATGGCCTGTATTCTCTGCCTGTATTCTATCTCCTCCTCTTTCTGCCATTTACAGAACCTCCTTACACAGCTTCACTTCCCCAAGAGAAATGGGGAAATTATTTCTATTTTATATCAATTTTTCCACATGAGCTTCTGAACCATTTGGACACAATTCTTTTAAAAAGTTCCATTGAGGTTTTGATTGACATTACTTTAAATATATAGGTATAGTATGTGTGTGTATACATAAGACACACCTTAACATTTTTCTCACTCATGAGCATGATGCCTCTTCTTTTATAATTCATAATAAAAGTTTATAGTTTTCTTCATATTTATTGTTAAGCTAGTTTCTAGGACCTTTTATTTTTATAGTTGCCATTGAGTATAAAGGTCTTTCTATACCTTTTTTATTTTCTAACTGTTAATATAGAAGAAATGGCCAGGCACAGTGGCACATGCCTGTAATCCCAGTGACTTGGGAGGCAGAAGCAGGAGGATCACAAGTTCAAGACCAGAGGCAGTCTGAGTAATTTAGTGAAACCCTGTCTCAAAAAGTAAAAAAAAAAAAAAAAATGGGGTGAGTGTACAGCTCAGTGGTCCAGCACTTAAAAAGCACGCAAGTGCAAGGCCCTGGGTTCAACACCTAATATCTATGTATCTATATCTATATCTATATATAGATAGATAGATAGATAGATACACATATATATTTATTTATTTGTATATCAAATATATATATAATATATATACACACACATATATATAAAATGAATCAACTTGTGAATGTTTACTTTCTATCCATTCACTTTAACTAAACTGTTACAAATTCTAAGAATTTTTTATTTATCTTGTAGATAACATCACACTATCGACAAGTAATCATTTTCTCTTCCTCTGTTTCCTTCCTCTAGTTGTACCTCTATTTTAGATCTGTTTCTTATTGCATTCTGGCAGAGTGAGTTCTTCTTAAGCCTTTATTAGGGAACACCTTTAGATTGCAACAAAATATCTAAGGAACAAAACCATGAAACTGCTACATCTCAATCTAGTATGCTGCAAGCACTGTATTTAGAGGAGATGAATTGTTCTCCATGCTTGTAGTAGGGAGAAAATAAATGAGAAACAATAAATTACATTAATATTCAATGAAGTTTGTTCCTTTTCAGCTAAAACTAAGACAAAGAAGAAAAATGAAGTAATATATTTAAACAAAATGGGACACAATGAGACATTGTCCTTTAGTTATCAGATTACTTTCTATCCGTCTTAAAGCCTATATCCCTTGAAAACAGAGTTGATAGTAATCTTTGAGTTTAGGTGCCAGTGCTATATTTGAAATGGAAAGTTTTTATTGCTCATTACCCACTCTTTTTGAGTAATGATGGGTTTCTTAAGCTCAAGCAGTCTGACCACAGAGTACATGGCTATTTCTCATTAAGAGTCAGAACTGTCAAAGAAAAAACCCAATGAGCATTTATTCATTCACTTGTTCCTAAAGAGGCCAACACCTCTCTTGCCTGGATGAAGAGGACTCACCAGTCTTCTTGGAATAACAGAGATTGTGGAAACATCTCTACCTTCTCTTCTCTGCTATCAGCATGAACCTAACCTTGCCTAGAGTGAGAGTCAGTGTAATTCATAACTTGTGTGTGTCAAAGCTTTGCTCAGTGAAGGAAAATTTTCCCCTAAGAATTTTGAAATCCTAAGCTTCTCATCAGGAAGGAGAGGAAGGGGGGAACTTAATTTTTTATTTGATTATCTTGGGAATAATGTTATATTGCCAATACATTAAATTAAACGTGCTTCTAGGTTGATAATACCCCAGGAACTTGTCCAAAAGAAACATAACTCCTTCCTGGAACTTTGGACACCCGCATCCAACTCCCTTCAGTAGTCCAATTATGATTAGCCAAATATGAGGAATAAGAAGTAATCAAAAATGAGAAAATGCATGTGATGAAAAATAAACAGAATGTTCAAGAATGAAAAGTGTAACTGCCAACATTGAAACCTAACTAGATGATTTAAATATCAGATTAGAATGAGCTGAGAAAAAGAATTGGTGAACTAGAAGCTAGATCTGATTAGATGATACTTAACACTTCACCAAGAGACAAAGACTTGGAAATGATAGATCAGGGGACATGGAGGAGGATAGAATGAAAAATAAAGTCAAATAGTTATCCAATTACTGTAAACAGTGAAAATGGCATTGTGTTAGCTATCTATTCCATGTGACACATTACCAGAGAATTGAACTGCTTGAAACAATAAACATAGCTGTTTCTCAAGTTTTAGAGTGTCAGGAATCTGGAAGCATGTTACCTGTGCAATTCTGACACAAGGTCTCACCTGAGATTGTAATTGCTAGTTGAGGCTCTAGTCACTTAGAACTTGACTAGTTCAATTCACCAGGATCATACAAAAAATTCTAAGCTGCTATATACCTGTTAATATATTTTCATAACACAAAAATTTAAGAAAGTTGCAAGGAAAAGTTGATAAAATCCACCACCAAGAGAAGGAATTTCAGTATATCTTCTATATGAACAAACAACACCATCTATATGATGAGTAGATAAAGCAAACTAAATAAATACAGGAATAAGGAATATTTGAACAACATAATTACTAATTTCTCAAATGGGCACAAATCAATACCTACATATTTAGCCTGGCAATGTGGTACACACCTCTAATCCCAGCAACTCGGGAGGCAGAAGCAGGAGGATTTCAAGTTCAAGATCAGAGGCAACTGCACAATTTAGCAAGACTTTGTCTCAAAATAAAAAATAAAAAAGTGTCTACTGCAGATGCTCAGTGGTGGAGTGCATGTGTAGCATATGTGAGGCCCTGGGTTCAACTTCACAGAAAAACAACAATGAAAATAGCCCTCATGTCCAATAACTAGAGAATATACTCTTGTTCAAGTATACATGGAACATTTATGAAACCTGACCACATATCAGTCCATTAAAAAATTTCTCAATAAAATTTAATAAGCTTCATCTAGACTATTTGTATATCCTAAACATAATTATATTTAGAATCAATAAAAATAACTATAAGAAAGTGGTTTTGGACAAGATAATAAACATATTTTATTAAACAACTAAAGAAACAATGAAAAACAGGACTGGATTGAAACATTTACAAATTTACAAGAGTGAGAAACATATCTATTTCTGTAATAACTGTACATGTTAGCATTTGGTAAAAGATTTCATTTATAACTGCTAAATAAATATATGAAAGAATTTGAACCACTAAAATTAAAAATATTTGTATAAAAACTTTTAATTAAAAAAATGCAAGCAACTATTCTTATAGTTTGCATGTAATTAGAAAGAAGATAAAAGTGTTAATTATAAACAAAGGAAAAATAGGCATTAATTTGTTTTCCTATATATAAGAATGCTATTGTTTCAGAAAGTAAATTATCATAAGTTAAATAAAAAGGAAATGTATTTAGTTAAATCTCTACTCTACATATAAAACAAATGATGATAAAAGAGAACAAGCATTTTTCTTAGGATCTGATGACCATTTAATGGAAAGCTCATATCACTTGATTCTACTACTTTGTCACTATTCCATGTCTATATAATATGACTTCCAGATCCACATGATTTATATTTCATTCATCATGGTCTCCCCCTCCACAAACCTACCCCCAGGCTGACCCCAGAAGAAATTGACCTAAGGGTTTAAATAATAATCACAGCCATTTATAGGAGTTACTTGTTATTTATGCCAGAATAAATCTAATAAAGTAACCAGGTCCTATAGTGCTTACCTAAAATCCTAGTGAAGCTGGAGGCTGAGGCAAGAGGACTGGATATTCAAGGCCAGAGGCAGCCTGTGCAACTTAGTGAGACCCTGTCTCAAAATTAGAAAAAATAAAAATGAAAAGGGGCTTGGGGTTCAACTCAGTGGTAGAGCCCTTGCCTAGCAACTGCAAGCCTCTGTGTTCAACTCTCCAGTACTACAGTACACACACACACACACACACACACACACACACACACACACACACACGTGTATGTGTGTTACTAAAGAACTCTTTGGTAAACACAATTGTATATTGTATTTGTTCACAAAATTATTTTCCTCTGTGTACTCATTCTTCATAATTCCTCCCATAGAAAATTGCCACGAATATTTCTATGTGGTCAAAAGAGGAAATGGTATTCCAAAACTGGATAATGAATATATATATATATATATATATATATATATATATATATATATATATATGTATATTTAAATGAAGATTGACTGGAGTTTTTCACACTTCTTTCCATAAACTCATTTCACTGTGAGGCATGGCATGCAGCACACCTTCATTGTTTTTCCCAAGCTCAAGTTTAGAACTGTCTGCCATGCTTTCCTGAAAAATCTAGAACTGTCTATGAGAACATGCATTTGGAGCTTAATAAGACTGTTTATGAGTCCATTTGTTTGTGGAAAAGAAATTTTCTAAGAAGTAGAAGAAGGGCAGACTTTTGATATTTTTAGCTTTCAGCATGTTGTTGTTGTTCTTGTTGTTAGGTGCCGTCGAATTGAGTCCGACTCACAGTGACCCTATGTACAGCAGATGGAAGCATTTCCCAATTCTGTGCCAGGCAAATGATCTTATTTATGTTTAAGCCCATTGTTGCAGACACTGTGTCAATCCATCTGGTGGAGGGTTTTCTTCTTTTGCGTTGACCTGCCACTCTCCCAACCATGATGTCTTTCTCTAGGGATTGACCTCTCCTGCCTACATGCCCGAAATATGTAAGATACAGTCTGGCCATTCTTGCTCCCAAGGAGCACTCTAGTTGCACTTCTTCTAGGACAAATTTGTTGGTTCTTTTGGCAGTCCATGGTATATTCAATAGACATCTCCAGCACCATAATTCAAAAGCATCAATTCTCCTGTCTCCCTTGTTCAATGTCCACCTTTCACAACCATATGATGCAACTGAAAATACCATGGCATGAGTCAGACGCACCTTCCTCTTCAATGTGACATCTTTACTTTTCAATACTCTAAAGAGATCTTTTGCCACAGCTTTTCCTAGAGAAATGCATCTTTTGATTTCTTGACTGCTGCTTCCACAGGTGTTGATTATAGAGACAAGCAAAGCAAAATCATGGACAACTCCAATCTTTTCTCCATTTATTGTGAAGTTGCGTACTGACCCAGCTGTAAGGATTTTTGTTTTGTTGATGTTTAGTCACATCCCATATTGAAGGCTATGATCTTTGATCTTCATCAGTAAATGTTTTAAATCCTCTTCACTTTCAACAAGCGGAGTTGTGTCATCTGCATAACACAGATTGTTAATGAGTCTTCCTCCAATGCTGATGCTGCATTCTTTCTCATAAAGTCCAGCTTCTCAGATTATTCAGTATGTTAGAATCATCCTTTTAGGACTGGTAGAGATTTCATTATGGGAGAAGGATGTGGCAATCCACTCCCGAGGCAATCCCAAAAAACAACCAGCCATTGAAAACCATGTAAGGGTTTCTATGAGTTGGACATGACTCGACAGCACCTAACAACAACAGAAATTTCATTTTAAAATTTTCATTTTTTTCCAATTTTTATTCTTATTTATGTTTTAATTATCATATAAAAATTTGTACATATTTGTGGGTTACTACATGATGCTTCCCTGCAGCCATAGCCCTGTGGCATCCGATCCCATCAGATCTCGGAAGCTAAGCAGGGTCGGGCCTGGTTAGTACCTGGATGGGAGACCGCCTGGGAACACCAGATGCTGTAGGCTTGGGAGAAGGACCCAGCAACACCCTCCCAAAAATCAGTCTGCCATTGAAAACCCTATGAACAGCAGAGAAGTACTGACAATAGTGTTTCCCCTGTTGTACAGAGGGTCGCTATGAGTCAGATACCGACTCCACGGCACCTAACAAAAACAACCTGATGCTTCAATGCATGTGTTCATTGTATAATGCTCAAATCCAGTAAGCAGATCTATTTTCTTAAATATTTATCATTTCTTTACTGTGAAAACATTTCTTCTCGCTTGTTTGAAGTATATAGTATGTTATCTATAGTCACTGTACTCTACAATGGAAAACTAGACTCATTTCTCTTATGTAACTAAACCTAATACCCATTGACTAATCTCTTCCCATTCTTTCCTCCCTATCACTTTTCCCAGCCTCTGGAATTCTCCACTTCTTTGATTCCATATCTTTCTGTACCTGGTTTATTTCACTTAATGAAATGAATGATCTCCATTTCATCTTTTTATGTCTGAAAATATATTCCATTGTGTGTATCACATTTTTATTATCCATTCATCAATTGATGGACACTTAGTTTGATCTCTCATATTATCTTTTAAATATTTCTTTTTGTCATGAGTTTCTAAAGTTTACTTACATAAAAAAGTTATATTTAAAACTTTGAGCACTTTTAGCTATCATCACGTAACTTTGTCTGACAGTCTTCATCTTTGCTCTGTGAGAGGTTAGCTAACATTTTCTCACTATACATTTTCAAGAGGTAGTATTTGGTACCAAAATTTACTTTACATTCTAAGGTCCTTATTTTCCCCAAATCAAATTCTTTTTAATAAACTTTAGTCAAATTATAGATACAATATGGTGAGAAAAATATCTAGATAACTATATTCTTAAGAGAAGCCTATCTTATATGACAACTTATAGCAAGATAATTCACAAAAAGTTATGTTAATTAATGATCTTACTATATATTAGCTAAACTTAGAGAAAATAATGCTCTTGAGAGTCATAGCAATTTTCCAATTTTATGGATTAATACTCATCTGTTGATTCATTCATTCCTTCATTCTTTAAGGGGCTGGGATTAGCTCAGTTGGTAGAGCGCTGCTCTGCAGTCTCTGAGGTCCTGAATTCAATTCCCAGCACCACAAAATGGGAGAAGGACCTGGGAATCCACTCCCAAGGTAATCCCGAAACAATCAGCCATTGAAAACCCTATAAGGGTCGCTGTGAGTCAGACTTGACTCGACGGCACCTAACAACAATCATTCTTTAAAGTATTTATTGAATGTTCACTGGCTAAGATGTAGGGATTAGTCTAGGCACTAAAGAAACAATTGTAAACAATATAAAGTTCTTCCTACACCACTGTTATCCTGTGGAGTTTGCATTCTATTAGAGAAGAAAGATAATAAATCGATAAACAGATGAATGTGTACATACTGTCCAGGTTTATGAAGAAAATAACAGCAAAGCTAGAGAGTGTGGGAGGTGGTTCTATAGATAAGGTGGCCAGGTAAGATCTTTCCCAGAAGAAGACATTTAAATAGGGGTCTGCAAGACATGAAGGAACAAGCCACAGGAATATCTCAGAGAAAAGTGCTCCAGGTAGAAGGAATAACAAATGCAAAACAGGAACATGGAGGATAGACTAGACTTTTAGAGATAAACTTAGTATTTTATTTGTGTATAATCTTACATGTTGAACACAATATCAATGGGTATGGCCAAAGGATCCTAAGAGCAACTGCTATGCCAATGGCAGCCTGATGACTCTTGAGACAGAGCCTGTTTCTAGGAACTCAAGCAGACTCAGAATCATAGGAGATCTCAGGATTTGAATTCAGCCATTCAACTGGACTCTCTGAAACTGAAATGACACAGAATTTTTTTTCTTGCATCATTCAAGACAAATTTAATTTGTAAGAGAGAGCAGGGATATCACTTATGAATTAGAAATAGAGGTTTATCATTCACTGTCTAAAGTATTCCAATAAATCATAAATCAACTGGTTATTTATCTTCTTAATGATTTACTGGCTTATCAAAGAAATTTCCTTGCTAGCTTTTTATGAGGCTTATCATCTGAAGCAGCCTTCAAAATTACAGACTAATAAGTGATTAGCTACATTTTTACATGGGCAACAGCTGACTGAGGAGTAATAAAAGACCTTCTCCTTCCTCACCACTCAGCTGGGTGATTAGTCTGCGTCCACTGGTGCAATCTTGTAAAGATCTGGAAATCCTTCTGTTAATGTGTTTAATACAGACTGCCAGGGGAAAAGCCTCCTCAAGGCAAAGCTCAGTAGACTGACTTGATTGCTTACGGTAATCACATTTAGATATCTCAAGCTCCTACCTCTCTCTGTCCTCTGTAGACATAGGCAGACGTTGATGTTTTGATTTTTATTTGTAATTCTGAAGATCAAAATCTTTTCAAGTGTGCTGTCAGATGTTACCCATCTGAATCCAGATCCCACCAATTTTGAAAGTCCAAACAATGCTGACAATATCCGTTAAAAGTTCACCGTTAAAGCCAATCTTTTATTTTCTGATAAATTTATAAGAAAATTATGTTAAACTATCCATAAGGTACGGAGATGTTTCATATTCCTTTACAGAGTAAAATTTTTCATGTGCTTCAGAAGTATCCTTTCTAGCCCAATCTATATATGTACATATGTACTGCACTGGATGATAGAGCAATGATAGATAGTTTAGATGTAGACAGAAGTTTGATACAGTCAGAGAGATATATATAAAATTGTGAGCTTATGCAGCATGAAGACCCTATAGCTCACTAGATTTTAAGACTTACTCTTTAAGTTTCCAAGTCTAAAACTTGGCCTGCTTGATTTTCTCAGAATTTATCAGCATCCTGGAAGCTAATTCAATCTAATAATCTCACATTAAGAAGTTTTCAAAAAGCTTATATCTCCAGCCATTTTACACTATCACTACACAAAAACTCCCTGGTCAAGATCTAAGGCAATCACCTACCCTCTCATGGGAAGATATTTTCAGGAGTAAAGTTTGGTTGGTAGAGAGAGAATTCAAATCAAAGAAGCTAGGTCACTATACAAAGCACAGAAGAAGGAGCTGCTGAAGTAGGTGGGGTGACAACTGAGACAGAAGTGTGTAAGTGCCAGTGTGTTTGTAGAGTTACTACATTCATGATTCAATCCTGAGATCTGAAAGGGAAGAAAATGCTGTTGGTGCACTCACAGATGATCAAACACAGAGCGGCTAAAAGTCTGGTTAATCTAATTCCCAGCAGTTGGGTGTGTATGCTCATCCTCCGTGTACTCCACCAAATATTCCTGGCTCTCCAGTTTCCTAGTACACGGTAGGATTGCATTTCTCCATCCCACTGATACTGAACATGGACACACTGCTCTTTCAAGAAGATGAAGAAATAGGAGGAGAAAGAAAGGAGAAGGAAGAGGAATTGGAGGAGGAGGAATAGAAGTGAAATGTATCACTTCCAGGCAGATTCTCTAAGATGCAGTATGTGATTTGCCACATCCTTTCCTATGGTTATCATGAAAACAATCTGAGATGATTACAGCAAGCAAAGCTCCACATTAGCTTTTGTGGGACGCGTGTGGAAAGAAATGGTTGTTGGGCTAAGCCACTATGATATTTAAGTTGTGTCTTGCTGAAACATATCCTAGCCTATGCTTCCTGTCATGAGACATGACCCAGAATTTAAAAATGCTCATTTTAATTAAGGCACCACCTTCTTGGAGTCAGGATAAATTGACAACCTAGTTAGCACTTGAAGTGGACGTGTAAATACTGAAGAGCAAAAAGAAATTGAGGGTTTTGACACTTAGGAAAACCTCATGAACTATTTATTCTATTCTATGCAAACATTATATTAGAGCATACTTCTCTGGTGATTGCATTAGACCTGCCTGTCAAACACCATAGATAATTATTTTACTTATTCAGTCATTTAAATATTTATAGAGTACTTACTATATGTTGGACACCACACTGGATACTTACGATACAACCATGAAACACTGGGTAAGCCCCAGCACTTGCAAATGTACTATTATCTCAGTCTCTTTACTCACAATCTTCTAGACGGCATGATGATCATGAATATATGCACCAACACACATTCTTTTATCATCATGTTTCTTAGACTGTCACTTTCCTTAGTTATATTCTTCAAAAAGCACATGCTCTAAATCAGTGCTTCTCAAACTATTAGGTTTTTCCTAATCCATCACGGGGGCAGGTGTTTAGCTCAGGTGGTAGAGTGCTTGTTCTGTGTGCTCTGAGGACCTGAGTTCAATCCCCAGCATCACAAAAATGGGAGAAGGACCTGGCAACCAGCTCCAGAAACAATCAGCCATTAAAAACTCTATGAATAGCAGAGAAGCACTGGTATTGTGCCTAGCATGGCACAGTGCTGGGGAGTTTCATTTTGTTGTATATAAGGTCGCTGTGAGTCAGACCTAACAACAACAACAACAACAACAACAACAACAACAACAATCCATTACAGACTTTTATACAGTACAATAAGTTACTACAAAAATATTTCACATAATTGGACTTCAAAGCAATGTCAATAAAAGTTTCCAAATAATTACATGCAGTATCTGTACTTATCTCTTTTCAGATGGGCAAAGATTTCACAGACCATAGCCAGTCTATGGACCATAATTTGAGGATGATTGTTCTGGGAAAGCAAGTAGGTCTTAAGCAACTATGTTTTCTGTTTTTATTTATGAAATCATTTACCTCTTAGTCATGAAAGTTACAAAGGTTTATATGATAGGTAACTTTTCCAGGGCAGAGCCCTCATTGCCTGTTCAGGTCACCACCTATGTTATTATGTAGTTAAGATTTTTAAATCAACTAATTTCATATAGATACATTTTAAGGTCTACTCCACATAAATGGAAAAATAATTTCACTTGCCAAAAATAAAATGTATCTATAAAAAAAGAAGTGCTATGAACAAATAGTTATTCAAGTCTAGGGATATGTCTGAGAAGAGTTTAAAAAATTACATTTGTATGATGTTCCCAGATATGTGAATGCAAGCAAAATCTTTATTACAATGGAAAGAACCTCTCCATAGACACGACTTTTATCAAAGGACTTTTTTTTTTCCCAACTAGCTGTTTCAAATAAATGCTAACCATACAGTGGCTCCTCTCTCCCTTCAGGATATACAAACCACAGAATTCCGATGACTCACCCCAAAACAGCTTATGAATATGCCAAGGCCGGAAGGGCATGCTGTTTGGTTCTTTAAAACTTCCTGCCAAACTGAAGAAATTGAGAAACTGAACATACACAGATATTCAGGGGCTAAGTGTGAGTAATAATGATAATTTAATCCTGTGTAGTCTTCAGGGTTAACACCAGTTTGCCTAACAGGTCCAGTTACATCCTGTTTGCTACACATGTTATTCTCAAAAAAATAATAACACAATATTAATAGCACAATGTTTCGTTGTCAAGACTGCTATTATCTGTGTCCATTTGTAGACTAGATCACTTTGTGCAAGAACTATAAATGAAAAGTTTTATAAAATAAACATAATGTCACTATGACTTTGAAATAAAAAGCTAGCATTCAATGTACAGAATTTCAAAGCAGTTTAAAACCTTAAAAAGATAAGGCAGTAAGTATACTGACTAAAACCTTGGGTTTGTATATTAGTCCTTAGACCAACTATGCCACTATTAACTATTAACTTGACCTTTCTAAATCTTAATTTCCCCACAAGTAAATTGAGGGTGATAATAACACTATCTATGTCTAAGGATATTGTGAGGATTAAATAAAGGCATGTTTGTTTACAAGCAAAGGATACTGCTCAGAAAATAAATAACCCAGTGTATTCTCTCTTCCACAAATAATGACTCTGAAGATCAAAGTCATTAAGTCACCTAAGAAAGGTCACATACTTCATCAATGCAGTGCTAAGACAGGGCATTATACTGCTGTGATTAAAAACAAAGGCTCTGGAGCCAGGAAAGCCAAGTTCAAATGCCAGTTTTCCAACTTGCTAGTTGTGTAGCCTTGGGCGAGTCACTTAACTTTTCTGCCTCAATTTTTTATCTATAAAAATCAGATAACAATATTACTTTTCTCACACTGTTGTTGTGACAGGTTAAAAAGGGACCATGTGTCTCAGGGCCTGGCATATAACAACTAACCAATAAATACTACTACAATACAATAAAATTGGGAAGGTCTGGTTCCTCTAAAAACAAATTTTAAGGTAAAATTAATGTCAACAATGCCAGACTTTTCAAATCTAGCTCCATAAAAGCAGCCCTAACTTAAAAAGTAAACAACTTAAAATTTTATTTCATATAATTTACAAGATGACCAAACTATTTGACCATGTCTTTTCAGATCAAGGTACATGTTTTCTTTAATCATATTGATTTGTTTTGTTTCCCTTTGCTTAGAGGAAGGTTACAAGAAATCAACTTTAAAATATCAAATAGCAACCCCTTGCTGAAAAATCACTTTAATTGGAGTTTGAAAAGAGTGCCACCATGCAGTTGTCCCTGACATTTATGCAGTGGAAAGGGCATCAGACTTTACTTTCTAGTTCAGGTTCTGCCTCTTGACCAGCTATAGTGAAATTACTCCACCTTTGAATCACCAGTCTACAAAATGGGAACAATAAACCCTGCCTGTCTTATTATAAGAGCTACATGGAAATAATACATGATGTGCTTTATAAAATGTAACATATTCTATTCATGTTAAAGACTTAGGATACTTTGACTAATTTATTAAAAACTAAGGCACTGCAAAAATGGGAGAAGGACATGGCAATCCACTCCCCAGGCAATCCTGAAACAGTCAGCCATTGAAAGCCCTATGAAGGTTGCTAGGAGTCAGACACAACTCGACGGCACCTAATAACAACAACAAGTATGAAACAGTTAATAGCCAGAAAATATTTTCCTTTCTTTGCTTATTACATATTCAGAGGACATACAGAATATCACTTTAATAGTCCAGAAGAAAACCAGGAGAAAATTTTAAATCCCAGAAAAAAGAAAAACTGTATCTTTTTATAATGCTAAACAAGACAACAGAGACCCATGTATAGTATATTCTTGTTGCTGTTGTTGTTAGGTGCCGTGGAGTCGGTATCCGACTCATAGTGACCCTGCGTGCAACAGGCGAAACACTATTGTCAGTGTTTCTCTGCCATTCATAGGGTTTTCAATGACAGAGGTTTTTGGGAGTGGGTTGCCAGATTGGTCTCCCAAGCCTACAGCACCTGCTGTTCCCTGGTGGTCTCCCATCTAAGTACTAACCAGGCCCTACCCTGCTTAGCTTGCAAAATCTGAAGGGATCAGATGCCACAGGGCTACAGCTGCAGGCATAGTAGGTTCTTAAGGTATACTTATTAAAAGAATAGGTGAGACATAAATTAAATATGTTATGACTTATTGCATCCAACCCCAGTTGACACCACTATATCCCTACTCCCATCCACTTAGGACCTAATGTGAAGGTCACTGGTCTAGGCCCAGCCATGGATGGCCTCCTGGGGTCAAATGCCTGTAACTGCTTCTACCTTCATCAAAAGGTTATAATGGTGATACTGGCATAGAGAAAAGGTCTCCACAACCTATAATCTTTCTTTTAGCAAAACATTACATTGTATTTGCATTGTCTTGAAATTCTACAAGTGATGGAAGTCCCACATTGAAGCCAACTCATCCAAGGAACTTAACCATATTTCCAGCCTCCAAAAGACATCATTTGCTAAATGAAATGGAAAGTATCCACAGGGTCTTCATATTCCATATGTGACCTAAAACACCAATTTTTTTAAATGTGAATTTTTGTGACTAGGGGGATGGAAGAGGTTTAGACAGGTCATAGCCTCTCACAGCCCTTCAAAGTTTCCAAGACAGAACTTCATAAATGGATCTCTGCTTGAAGGTTTCAGGGAGCCCCACCTTTCAAACTACTCCTCCCTAATTGTATCTCAACCAAACATTAGCTAAGGTTTCTCTAGGGTTTCACATGGCTGTTGGCAGAGCATTTGGTGCGTCAGAGCCTCACCTGACCCTGACTCATTGGTAGATGAAAAGCCAAGATGTACGCATGACATATTGGTCTTGTGCAACTTACCATTTCCAGCCAAGTATTCCAAGCTCTCCCACCAATTCTCCACTAACTTACCTTCCTCCTATACCTTGCAATGTGCCTAAGGTCACGCCCACTGAGAATCCAGTGTTCTCTTGTCACCATAAGTTTGTTCCTGTCCCCTCTGATGGGTCCTCCACTCACACCACAGCCCATCTCTGTATTAACCCCACTGCAGAAGCTAAAGGTTCTTATTAGTCGACCCTCAATAGATATTCACCCAACTCAGTTCAGTTACACTCAGAGATAACAGGCAGGAAAGACCATGAGATTTCCTAAATGCATCTGAAAACCACTGCCTGGGGATAAGGAGATTGGGATGTGTTTCCTTACAGAAAAAAAAATTTTTTTTTCTTAAGTGCACTGTCTTAAGCTTGAGTTCAGATACTGTGCCTTAGTCAAGCTTTATGAAAATCAAGCATGCCTATCACAGCAGCTCAAGGTCCCAGGGTGGAAATTTAAATAAGTAACAAAATTCTCCCAAAGCAATAGATGATTCACAGACTCCACAGTCAAGCCCCTCATGAAACATATTGGGCAAAACAGTACGGAACCTATATTCTTGTTTCTGGACATATTCAAACAGCATGCCTCTCCTTTTTTCCATGCCAGAGTCCTCATCATTTTAGTTTGCCTGCAAAGTGCTAGGAGCAGATGTTTTAGACTTTTTTCTTCTTCCAGAAATAAAAGATGAATGAATATATAATTGAAAGAAAGAAAAATTAAAAAGGGAAATAAAAAACCAAAACTGTATCAAATCAATATTTATTCTATGAACCTAAGCATTTTAGTATTATTTTGTGTATATTAACATCTTAAATCTAAAAATATACCTATGAAGCTCAATTTTGTGTACAGTAACAAAAATATATAAATAAAATCTAACCCTTGCACTCAAGAAAATTAATTGAGAAAAGTTTCATGTGTTAAAAAAAAGTTGTTCAAGATAAAAAATACTGAATTTATAGGAGGATCAAATAATGAATTTACCAAAGACTGGAATATACTATACTTTTATAATTTGAAGAGCAAAAGAATCCCTGGGAGACAAAAGTTCAAATAAATATGTGCCTAAATAAAAAAGCAAATAAATGTAGGTGGGCATCTAATAATGGTTGGGACTTGAATATGTGAAATCAAAGAGAATGTTTCAAGAACAAAATTAGGAAAGCGGTTTCCTAGATGCATGTATGTTGAAATACTTAAATTAGTATAATTATCAGGAGGAAGAAGTAGTAGAACCAGTCCTATGCCTGTCTCCTCCTGGAGAAGTAAATAACTGCTAGTTATAAATGAAAATTAATAATTTCTATTAACAATTGATAGGTAAAATCCAGGCTTGGAGGAAAAGAATGAAGAGAATAATGTTGAGGAAGGCCATGTCTGGTGAGGCCACTGGGGATGATTGGGGCAGGAAGGAGCAGCCCCAACTGAAAGGCCAGTGTGTGGAGCCATCCACGCACACAACAAAAGGCATTGTTCTCAGCTTGGGTGCTCTCAGGACTGTTTGCACATGAGTCCCTACTAGCACTTTCCCTGCCAGTGTTATCCCCTGCTAGCATTGTGTTGAGGGGCTGGGATTTAGCTCAGTTGGTAGAGCACCACTCTGCAATCTCTGAGGTTCCCAGTTCGATTCCCAGCACTGCAAAAAAATGGGAAAAGGATGTGGCTATCCATTCCCAGGCAATCCCGAAACAATCAGCCATTGAAAACCCTATGCGGGTCACTATGAGTTGGATATGGCTTGATGGCACCTAACAACAACAACAGCATGGTGTTAGCTTGGAGCAAGTACTTTAAAAACAGCTGTTGATCAAAAAATAATTGACTGGTGACATGAACTGTGAAATGAGGCTTCTCAAGCAACTCATCTGGGAGTAAGTTCAGCTCCAGGACATGCTTTTTTGAAAAACCTGAACATCTCTGTAAATTTGAACCTTCACTGCAAGGACTCAAATAAGGAAATTCAGTAAGAATGGTCTCCCAACCTGGACAAAGCTGAAGTCTTATCTATTCTCTGCACCTGTTACCGCTTGACTTATAAATAGTTTGCCTTTTTACTATGCTTCATGGTCAGCTGCACAGGAGAAGAAATGACTAAGATCACGTTTCTGTTGTGACTAATCTCTGCAAAGAATAGTGCAAGACATGAAAGGGAGCCACTTCCAGAGCCCTCAGAACCAGGAGCAAGAAGCCCATGATCAGCCCAACATGCAAAGTCGAGATGCAGGAACCTCGTGATGTAACTTGCTTTAAAAATAAATAAATAAAACACTGAAAAGGATTTGGGTAATATGGGAGAGAAATGGCAGAAGAAAAGAAAATAAATGATTGATTCCTGAGAATTTTTGCACTTAAAAGACAGATATTGAAATGACCATATATACAGATTTTTATAGTAAAAAATTTGCTCCCCTAAAAGTGATTCTTAATTAATCACCTTAATGGTATGTTACACAGCCTCAAAAATTACCATTATTAAACTGTCATAGCATTAAATTTACTTATTGAATCACGTAAATATTTATTTACTGTCTTCTATATGCTAGTTCTGTTCTCAAGGCTGAGCATACATAAGGGAGAGAAACGGACAAAAATCTCTGCCAGAGCAGACCTACCATTCTAATATGGCCTGCACAACAAGATGCTAGGAGCTGAGGTTTAGCTCAGTTAGTAGGGCACTTCTCTGCACTCTCTGAGGTGCCAAGTTCAATACCTAGCACCGCAAAAACAGGAGACGGATGTGGCCATCCACACCTGAGGCAATCCCAAGACAATCAGCCATTGAAAACCCTATGAGGGTCACTATGAGTTGGAGACAACTCCACAACTACAACAATGATGTGATGCTACACCAAGGCGTAGGACAAAAACGAGGGAAGTAAAAGGGGTAGAATATGAGCCTTCCTTCCAGGCCCAGCTGACATTGCTTCCAGTTCCAACTTTGTCACCAAAGTGCTGTTTACTATCAAGAAAGTTGGCTGCCCCCATTAACTCTTTTTTCTACATTGATAGTAATAAAAGGAGACATAAGCACTACATCACAGGATTATTATAATGATTGAAGAAAATGAATGTCAGTATCAAACCTGAAAATGCTGTGTTCTAGTTGTCCAAAGAAATCCTCCCAGTAGAGAATGTCACCCACAAAAAAGAAATAAAGCACATGTCATTCACAATCAAAACTAATGGAGCACACAAGGAAATCAGCCCCTGGCAATGAAAGTCAGTGGAAATGAAAATTTAATCAGTAAACAAATGTGATAAATTTTTGCATAAATAAATAGCTATAGAAACATAGTAAGAAATGAAATGCAAAAGCTACCAAAAATAAAATAAAATTCCTAGAAATAAAAAATGTTCTCACTGAAAATGGAAATGCAGTGGATGCTAGCCATCTAACACAGTAGGGCATGCTGGTTTTTATAGGTTTGAATCATTGGCACACACTTTTTATACTAAGATATTATATTAGGATTGCCAAAGCAAAGGTAAAATGAATCCAAAATCTCTAGAATTCAGGGGATATGTGCATTCAAATAGGAAAAATTTAAGTATTTATTTTCACTAACTTGAATCTACTGTTTCTTTCCATTATGAGCATAAACCACAGATCATACTC
>VMDO01030530.1:0-21191 GCA_007922755.1 Pedetes capensis | reverse complement strand
AACATAGAATGGAAAAGATGAGAAGATCTTAATACCACCAGAAGGAAGACAAATCATCTATATAGGAAGGAGAATTAGAATATCAACTGAAGAACAACTGTAGTTCTATACACAGAGAAATAAATGAGAGCAAAATAAAAGCATATTCAGACAATCAAAAATGGAGAATACCATCAATACATCCTCAGAAAATGAAATTATTAACAATGTGGTTTAGATGTATTTTTTTAAAAAAATATTTACTAGAAATGAAAGACCACAACTGTAAATATAATGGTTTAAAATTTGCTTGGATAGAAATATAACAATGATGACTATTTGGGAGTGAGATTAAACAATATAAATTAAACATATGAGGATTATACTATTTTAGAATCCTGTTATAAGATTTTCTTCTTTCCAAAAAAGGAATTTAAGCTTTACTATTAGTATTCTAAATATGATGCATGTACTCTATGAATAAATGTAGTAGAGAAATAAAACTTAGAAGCCACAAAAACATAGATACAGTGCCCCTTCAATTGTTACAGTTATAGGGTATACTATATCAAAGGCAGATTTCATAAGAAAAACTAATGCAAGAATGTCAAGATTTCTAAAACTTTGGGAAAAACAATTCAATGTATATAGATTAACAAAACAACATGCAGCAATAAAGTCCTACTATTCCTTCACAAATATCTTTAATCTCTCCTGTCATCCCAAGCCAATTTACTACACTGTGAGAAACCCTCAACTACCCTGAATGCTGTATCATCCCACTCTAAGTATAATCTTGAATCTACTGAGAACACTACATACAATTCCATTCAGGTACCAGGCTTGTTTTTGACCCCTCAATCTCTATATCATCAGCCCTGGGAGTTGGGTACTTCTATTTATTACTCTTGTTGTTGTTGTTAGGTGCTGTCTAGTAGGTATCCAACTCATAGCGACCCTCTTAGGGTTTTCAATGGCTGTTTCGGGATTGCCTTAGAGAATGGATTGCCAGGTCCTTCTCCCATTTTTGCGGTGCTGGGAATTGAACTCTGGTCCTCAGAGACTGCAGCACAGCGCTCTACCCACTGAGCTAAATCCCAGCCCATTTATTACTCTACTTTTCCATATATAGGTCTTCTCTTCTTCCTGAAGAAATAGAGATCCTTTGTAGTCACTCTCCACCAGATATCACTAAGACTTCTCTAAAATCATTTGTATCATTTTCCTAAGAAAGTCACTTGATGTCACTTCTTTAACAATCTCAAAGATTTTATCAGCTAGGATACTGACTACCTGCCATGGCCATTTCTAACCATATTGTCTGACAAGGTCTGGATATGGGGAAGACGGGTTGAAGGAACTCATCTTCTAAGAAATAGACGGGGATGGGGAAAATAAATATATGCTTTTTGCCTTCTGGGAATAGGATTACTGCTTCTAATTATTATGTACATAATTACTTCATGTTTAGGATGAATGCTCATAACTAATACTGTATTAAATTCTAATGAAACAGATGCTGAAAGAATGGCACAGTTGGGGGAATTTGTAAATGAATCAGAGGTAACAACCACCCGTTGTAAGAGTTGTGTGGACAATATTCTAGTTAAAGATGGTCAGCAATTTCCACCCTGGAACTCAAGTACTAAGCAATCTATGCTTCAGCTGCAGCAAGCTGAGTTATTAGCTCCTACTTGGACAGAAGTGCCCCCACCTATGGTAGCTAAGGTTTAGAAGGAAAGTATAGACTAATCAAAAGAATACATAGGCCTGTTCCCACAGTACAAGGGCCTCCTTATGTTGTTTATATGATTAGAGAAAGATTATGGTATCCACCTCGGAGCCAAGGTATGCAGAGAGTACCTGATCCTCCCCTACCATACACTAGAGCATATAATGAAGATGGTATCAGGATGGTGAATAAGGATGGAGTACATGTTCCATACAACAGCTTAATGTTTATGGAATGCTTAACAAGATCAGGGACACCATGATGCATTAAGTCCTAGGAGAAAAAGAAAGCCATTCTACGGGGTATCAATAGATATTATAAAAAATGTTGCCCACTTAAAATTATAGCTCTTAGGTTTTAAATTCTTAAAGTAGATTGTCTAGCTCTTGCTTAAAATAAAACACCTGGGTGATTAACCCAGGACAATCAAAAGTTCACGCTGACCTTTCTAAGGAAACTGCTGTTTTATCATAATCATTCATCTGTGTGACTTTTAGCACATTCTACTCCTGTAACCACAAAGCATAATTGTTAACTAAAAAGGAAAGTATGAAAACTCTTGACTGTTTTTCAATAAATGGAACAGAATCACACTGCCTCTGAGCTGCTGTGTCCCTGTCTCCCATCACAGACTCTCTGCCCACCTTCAGGGTACCCTGGATCCTGAGGCAGCTGGACTTCATCAACTACCACTCTGAGGAATATCAACATCCATGCAAATGATCTGATTCCCTATATTCTGTATTCCCTGATCGCCATAATTCAAATAATAATTTTTTCCACCTCTTCTTAACTCCTGGCTTTCATAGCAACTTCTGAGACCTTATCATTGCTATTCACCATCACCTGTCCTCTCTGTGGCTACCACATCTCACCTTTACAGCCTACTGACTCATACCCCCCATCCAATTTTTTTTACTTTTATATTTTCACTGTCTTTTTGTCTTCACTTCCCTATATACTCCCGTCAGAACTCATAGTCACTGTTATCACTCTTGAGCAATCTCTACCAACTCCTTTTATTTCTCATACTTTCCCAGAAAAACTTCAAACCTATACCACTTCCACATCCCCAGTGTAACCTATACCACTTCCACATCCCCAGCTGAAAATGACTGTGTAAAACATTTTCAGTGAGGAAATGTTGTTAGGTGTCATCGAGTCAGTGTGTGACTCATATCAACCATATGTACAATAGGCAGAACAGTATTGTTAGTGTTTCTCTGCTGTTCGTAGGGTTTTTCAATGGCTGATTGTATTTTGGGAGTGGGTCAACAGCTCCTTCTCCCAAGCCTACAGCACCTGGTATTCCTAGGCGGTCTCCTATCCGAGTACTAACCAGGCCTGACCCTGCTTATCTTCAGACCCTGCTTATCTTCCATGATCTGATGGGATCAGATGCTGCAGTGGTATGGCTACAGGCTGCAGTAAGGAATAGTTTTACTTAAATTTATAACCTCAAATCTCAAATGGATCTTTCATACCTTATTTTTTTAGCTAATTCAGTCTCCTAATCTTCTATGTGTGTTTTTGCCATCCCCCTGCTCCCTAAGTTCCCAATAAGCTTTCATTTCTTTACTATAAGCTCCTTCTTGTTTTGTTAAGAAAATAAAAAACACTCAGAGGAGAACTACATTATCTTCCACAATTTTTAAACTGCCTTCTCTCCTTATTGTTTTCTAAGACTTAAACTCCATTTCTCCTCTAGATTCCATTCCTCCTGTTTATTCAAAGACTTTACAGTTGAAATTATTCAGATATACACGTGAACACACGTTCATTATAGTATGTATCATGGTAAAAATGAAGTCCCCCAACCGCGTTTAAGTTACTCCCTTTAATTCCACTTGCCCGTTCACTACTGTTCCATTCTATCCTTTACTTGATATAATAATTTCTCAATATTTGCCTTTACTCATTTTCTATAAGTTCTTACCTACCATTCTGTCTTAATCACACTTCAGTTAGGTATTTCTTTCCATGAATTCTACTCCCACAAAGTCACCAATGATCTCTATCTTGACAAACCACTAATCAAACACAACCCCTCATTTTTTTTCACTCATGGACTATTTGACTTGGGAAATAAGTTCTATCTAACTGAAAATCTGTATTCACCTGGATACCAAGATATCTTCTCTTATTTTTCTCCTACTTCACTGGTGACTTCCAGTCATTGCTTCATTGACTCTTCTTGACTTCCCATGGTCTATGTGCCATACAGCCCAGGATATAACTGCACACTTCTTGTCATCTCTTTCTACACTCACTCTTACATGACTTCAACTCATCCTTTGACAAGAAATATGGTGGTACCTTCAAATTATGAGCTTCAAATTTATGTGCCCAATTGCCTTCATGATGGCTTTCAGGATAGCTCAGAAATATTCAAAGAAGAACTCCTGAATTACGTCCAACTGGAATCTTCCTTGGACCTACCCATCTCAGCTAATGGTACCAACATTTGCCAGATACACAGACCAAAAATCTAGTAATCTTGATTTTTCTCTTTATTCCCATATCTAACACATTCATCAGAAACCTTCTAAAATTGAATGCCCTATCATGCCTTTGTTTCATAATTCTCCAATAGTTTCCTATTAAAATCAAATTCCAAGTTCCCAGGATGGCACCCAGGAGTCTGCATGATCCACCTTTTGCCTGGCTATAGCTTTATCTGCTAACTCTTTACCAACAATCCATAGAGCCTAAATGAAAGAAACACCCTATTCTTCCACAACCATATAACATTTCTTTCTCACTCCCAGAACTTGGCATTGGTATTCCTTCTTCTGGAATATTCTTCTTCCTTATTTTTAATATAATTTAATCATAAATACTATTAATATCTCTGGACAAATATAACCTTCTCAGTGAGGCCTTTTCTCTGTCCTCTATCTCAAATAGCCCACTCACTATAACTTTCTCTCTTTTCTATTTTTTTTATTTCATTTCTTCACAGAACTTACTACTAGCCCAAAGCAAAAATTTGCTTGTCTATTTTCTGTAAACTTTGTAGAAATGTAAGTTCCCCGAAGGTAGGAATTTTGTCTTGTTTCTATCTACCTACCTATTACAAAGGTAGCACATGATATGGAACTCATAAAAATCTGTTTAGTGAAAGGCTAAACATGTTAACTAGTATGAAATATATTCAAAACAAGAAAAAATCTCACATGTAAGGAAGAAAATAACATTTGATTGAAAACCTTTTTTAATTGCTAGGAAAAAAGAATTATAAATGCTGTGGTTAAAATCTATAACTCAGGGTACCTTCTAATTTTGAAAAACTCTCCTTGGACTGTTTTAAGTTATTCCTCTGTAATTGCTTGTCTATCACTAGCAGTCAGAACAAATATCCATCCCTAAACTCAGGATGACATCCTTCCCATTTTATTCATTTATCCTTAGGGGATAACCAGTGCCAGACTCTCAGGCAGACAAAGCAAGACAGAACTAATGATTCACTAACTTTAGAGACCAATGATGCACTTCGAATTTTCTCAATTAACATGAAAAGTTTTCTCAATTATAGTAGTATTTTGTATAGTAGACAACTTATGAATAAAACAATGATTATAATCAGTTGAAATAAATTGAATCTACTTAAAATTTTAAAATAAAGGATATATTTTGGTTCATAAAAATACTAATAAAGCAGTTATGTGAACATGCCCAAAGAGTTTTGCTTGGCATACACAATTGAGATATGTATATAGCCAGATTTAAAAATTATATCCATTAATACAAATAAATTTATAGCATTCTGCTCAAAATTTTGGTCAATGTACACCATTATCCACTAGTGTTTATCTAACCTCAAGTTTGTAAACTTCTATAATTAAAACACATGCAGAAACACATACAAACACAAGGTCACACACATACACACAAAATCAATCCTGTATTGATCTTTTCTATTTGAAGTTAGAGTATTTTGCTTTCAAGCATTAGTAAAGTCTGGTTCTCCAAACCAAATAGGGCATTCTAACAAATCATTTACTCTTATTTATAATTAGCAGCATTAACATATCACTGAGTTAACACATCACTAAATTTCTCATAAAACATTGAAGTATGGGCCCTTGTTTAAACGTAAAGATGAACTTGTCTCGTTTCATAATATTATTGAGCCCTAAGCTCAGACTGCTTTTCATGAGCACATTCTTCTTTAAATGATATCATGAAACTCTCCTAAATCCTAGCCTGTTTTGTCGAGGGAAGTGAAGTTTGTAGCTGACTAGTAGTAAACATTATCTAGGAAAAATCACTGGTACTGACGCTGCTGACCTCCACTTCTATATAGGTGAAGAACACACAGACTTTGAGACTATTCTAAGTTCAGACAGAAAGTGAAAATTAGGAGGAGGAGTATTGAACCTACCACTCTATCAATAGGCCTCTGGTTTCTGAGACATCTAAGTGTCAAGACAACATAATATTTATTATTCATGCAAAAGAGTAGGCTGGGGAGCCCTGAGATAAGTTGCTTCCTCCTCATCATTATTTTTCTAGCTAGATCAAAGGCCTATTAAATGAGCCCTAAGATGGGTCTCAGGAGACCTACCATCACGTCTCAACTTTACTTTTCACCTACTGTGATTTATGAACCCTTTTATTCAAATAGTCCTAGATCTCCTTGCCAACAAAAAGTTTCATATGTTTTCTAAGAGATTTTCCATGACTAAAATTATCATTTTAGGTCATATCTCAAATTAAATTCTTATACTTACCTACAGTTTATTATTTCTGCTTTAGAATTAAGCTTATAGAGATAATAAAATGGAAATTAACTTTGCCTTTTCAATATTACATAAAAATATTACATCCATGTCATAATCAGCAAACAAAAATGTTTTGTAATTCATCATTAAAATAAGGTGTCCTTGATGTGTCCATTTACCTAGCAAAATATTTGGTAAGCATTTATGAATATGGTGACTCTTTAATACCACAATAAGATGTCTGAAAATCATTGCTTTCCTTCCTTATGCTGTGCAAATTTCAAATAGCAAAGCATCACTACAATGAACAGATTCAATGTATTTTATAAATTTCCAGCTTTATTGATGACTTCAAAATAACATGGGCTGTGATAGGAAAATGGGCTAGTTAGATGGGTTTGGGTTCCAATTCCAGCTTCATCCAATACCAGCTGAATAACCTAGGCAATTAAACACCCACCAACTAATATAAACTTCAGGAGGGCAGGAAATCATTTCCTTCTACACTGCTATGTACCAGTAGGGCTCAGAGTACTGGAAATATTTGTTGAAAGAATGAACCTCTCGGAGCCCCAGTTTTTCCTGAGACAATAAAGATCACGAGCGCTTTACTCTAGAATTAGAAAGACAGCTTGTGTAAAAGCCATTATTAGCAGAGCCCATGACATTTAACAGACATTCAGAATATGCTTGTTTCTTTCCTTGACTCAGTGTAAAATAAAACTTAGTCACTGACAAATAGAAATTTTTTTAAAAAATACTGATTTTTAGGTACGATATCTATGAAAGGAATGAAGCACTGCAATATAAAGTTTTATATTAAGTTTAATTTAAGGAATATAACCAGTATCAACTCTTAATGATATAGAATGTTCCTTTCATCACTCTTTTAATCCTGAAATTATAATTGTTATCATTCTCTATGGACATTTTTGCTTCATTCTCATAGTATTAATTTCTGTGTAGAGTCTCAAGAGAACACTTTTGCTCAAAGGTAGGTGGCTTTACTAGATTTTTAAGGTCAAGGACAGAACCCCACATGTAATATGGATAAATCATATGAAATTGTTGACATTTGGCCACTTATGACCTATAAAATGACAATTTTGTTAAGTTTAGACAATAGCAAGTCAATAAACATTTATTCTTTTAAATGTACAGATAGAACAGTATGTTTATATTTAGTTCTTAATTCTCAGCATGTTGTTGTTGTTAGGTGCCGTCAAATCAGTGTCTGACTCATAGCGACCCTCCATACAACAGACAAAGCACTATGGTCAGTTCTTCTCTGCTATTCACAGAGTTTTCATTGGCTGCTTGCTTTTTGGGAGTGGGTTGCCAGCTTCTTCTCCAAGCCTACAGTACCTGGTGTTCCCAGGCAGTCTCCCATCCAAATACTGATCAGGCCTGACCCTGCTTAGCTTCTGAGATCTGATGGGATTGGATGCCACAGTGGTATGGGTGTAGCCAATTCTCAGCATACATTGTAAAAATTGCCTAATAGTAATGCCTCCATTATATGATTATAAACATAATAAACAATAAACCAAGATTATCAGGCAAAATATTTTGTGCTACGTCCTATGTGCTATGTACTCTAGTATCATTGAAAAACTGAAACACAAGAAATTTCTTGCTTTCATTATTTTTGTTAGATGGAGTATCTCCTCTAGACTGGTACAACTTTTGTGTGTGTGTGTGTGTGTGTGTGTGTGTGTGTGTGTGGTACTGGGGGTTGAACCCAGGTCCAGCCCTGCAAGTGCTGGACCATTGAGCTGCACCCTCAGCCCTTTTTTTTTTTCTACTTTTTGAGACAGGGTCTTGCTAAATTACGCAGACTGCCTCTGGTCTCAAACTTGTGGTCCTCCTACCTCCACCTCTCGAGCTTCTGGGATTACAAGTGTGCACCACTGAGCCTGGCTCTAGACTGGTACAACAACTTCTATGACATTCTCCTGGCCATTTCAACCCTCCTCATTAAGATCCAGGCTGACTACCACCTCTTCCAAAGCATTTCCTAGCCTGGCTATTTTGTGCTTCTACTATGTACTGCTATCTATATTCATAACTCACTAGAATTTAAGAATCTATTCCTGAGGGTGTCTCTGTTCTTACCTAAATTGAAAACAGTAACTTTTCTATCCCAAATTTACGAGTTAATTGAATGACTCCAGTTTCTCAAGGTCTTTTATTTGAAAAATTCACTGATTTTTATTAGAAGTCCCTTTATATATAAATCAGTTTTAAAAATTTTAGACAGCGATGCCTTTCCCTATGCCTTTGCTAGAAAAAACAAATAATTTTCTGGGTTACACAAAATAGGATATTGAGGTTTTTAGATTGTAAAAATATTAACAGCATGACAACTGCAAGCAGTGTTCACTACATCATAATGTATCATTAAACAAACAAGCAAAAGAGGCAAAACTTACCAGTCTCAGAAGTCTGCACAGAGACTAATGAAGATGACTGGTTGCCATGACCGAATCTGGTATATGATCTGACAGAAATGTTATAGAGGGTGTAAGGTTTTAAGTCCCTTAAAATTATATTTGTTGTTGAGGTATTCTTTATAAACAAAGTATCTATATTTTTGTAAAGCACTTCATAAGCAATAATAATCCCATTGGGTTTTTCAGGTGGTGACCACTTCAACTTTATTTCATTTGCAGACACATCAATTATTTTAACATCTTGTGGTGATGATTCAGGTTCTGGAGGAAGAAAACAAAATTTTAAATATATTTTTTTCATGCTTATTGCTTTAGTCACTGAAAATGACATGAGAAATGGGCAGTAGGTATGTAACATCACTTTCTCTTTTAAATTAAAACTGCATCTGATATTCTTACCATCCTCTGGAGTTCTCACAAAGATATCATTTTCTTCAGACAAAGAGCTTTCTCCAACATGGGTTGAGGCAGCCACTCTCATTTTGTATCTTGTATATTTCTTTAGTCCTACAAGGACAGCAGGATATTTGCTTAAAGTCTTCAAGTAACATTCTTGCATTTGAGCCATTTACCATAGGGCTAAAGCAAATGATTATAGGGAAACTCGCTATCTAAATCAGCTTTCCATATAATTTCAATCTCCCCCAATTCCTTGAGCTTGAAGGCCTTTCCACATAAATAATGTCAGAGTTCTTTCCTAAAATAGTAAGACAATAATCTAAAGCTGAAAAATAATTTTTGGCACATTGCAAGGAGAATTGGCACAGATACCATGTCAGCTGAATTGCTTCACCTGATTTTCACATTCATTCATTCCAGTCTTCAATGAGTTATTTCAGTGTACAATACATAATATTTCCTAGGTTAAGTAAATTTCTGAGAAACTTGTGATTGGATGCTTTTTATTATTTTATGGATAAATATAGTTAAAGAAAACCATGTTTAATCAAGATATTTCTGCAAGTATTTTTTACAGATATCCACAGAAACAGAACAACAAAATCTGGAATGATATAGCATGTGTCCTACAGTGTTAAAGGTATAAATAGATGCATATTTCCCATCAGAATAGGAATGTTTAAAAAAACCCACAATTTTTTTCTTCTACCTGTTATGAGAAGGTTGTTATGTGTAGTAGTCATCTGGAATGCTCTATTTGTATCCAGTTCCATTGCATAAATAGTATAATGAGTTATTTTTCCATTGGGATATTCTGGAGGATCCCAATATAACAAAATAGATGAAGAACTAATATTTTTATAGTTTATAATTTGAATGGAGCTTGGCACTTGAAAGGAAGAAGGAACAATTAACATGAATTAAAGGAAAAAGTATTACAGTCTGCAGGGGTAATATTTGCATGGAATTCTTTCAAAGGAAATATACTTTTACCTTGCTCATGTGTTCTAACATTGAGAACGGTTGGTGGTCCTTCTCCCATGATGGTGAAAGCAGATACACTAATCATGTACTCAGTGAAAGGTACAAGACGCCTGATAACATAAGACAGCTGTTCAGCAGCAATGTCAGTGATATACTGATTCCTTGTGGTTACTATTTAAAATCAATGAGAAAAAAAGGATGTTTGGCTTTACAATTGAAATTATTTTTGCTCAACGAAACCTAATCACATTTTATTCAGTAGTCCATGCAATCCTGTATCTAACAGGTAGATATATAACTAACAATAACACGTATTAAATAATTGATTTTAGGGATCACATTGAATATTATTATGAGTCTTAAATACTTCCCAATAATATCTGTAAACATTTTATGCTCATAATATAGTTTAGCTAGTTGTTATATACTATTCTGGAATATATTTCTGTTTTGACATAATAACTTGCTAAGGAAGTCTTGGTTAAGAATTTTGCTGGAAACAAGCACTAAGAAATAATATAAAACTGAAACAGTATAAATTAATACTACATTTTAATAGCAAAGTTGAAAAATGAGAGTCCTATTCGGACTCGAAGTTCACCATACATTTGCTGGTCCCAGTAATTCTTTAAAGCGAGCATTCTTGGATACCTAACACAAGAATATGCCTGCACAAGGATTTAAAATGTCAAATTTTTATTTTATTTAGAACTTGTGTTTCCAAAACTCCTAATTAGCAATTAGGTCAAACTGGAAGTATTTAAGGAAACAGTTATATCAGAACTCATGGACCTTTTAATTTTTAGTGTTGCTTCTAGTCTGCTTTGCCCAAACGGATCAGTAAATAAAATAAACACAGACTGAATCAAATGTGGGGGTTTTCTCTTTTTGCTAATTCTACTACAAATATAATCATACAACACTTTTAATTTGGATTAGGAAACAAGGCAATGAGATAAAATATTCTACTCACATCACATTTTATAAAGACCAGAGAGATAATATAAATCTGTGTCATCTAACCAAGTATTTTTAATTTGCTATATATGACATTCTCCTTTCAGAAACAGTAAGATCTATTGACCCTGAAGAACAGTGTATACACTAATGACATCACCACATCTTTAGGGCCACCTACACCTGTTTATCACCCCATGCACTAGAGTTGTAACTTTCTGACCTATTTACCTTTAGTGACATTTGAAAACCTATTAGTCAAAAGCTGCAGAGACTGTGAGGCCTGTAAATGATTTGAAGATATGTTAATCCCTTCCCATCACACCTGCTTTGGCAACTGTAATAACTGATTGTCTATGCAGCTTGGCCAGATACTCTAGGGTGCTACTTTCTCTAGAAAGAAGGTCAAATGGGTTAGGAGGGGCCAACTCCTGCTTGTGTGGCATTTCCATTTGTGGCATGAGGTTATCCGAGAGTTAAAAAAATCTGACTCCAGCCCATGGACCATTAATAATATGGTTGAACTCTAAGCTAAGGTTCATATCTCTGCTAGCTACTAGTGGTTTAAATGCACTTCATAGAAAATTAAAATTTTACCTACCAACTGGCAAATTCTGGTCCTCAGCTCTACTTCTTGAAGAAATGTAATTATGTGGATGACTGTTATAGATAAATGAAGCCAGGGAGTGCAGGTCAGAAGACATCTCTGCTGAACCCTCATAAAATCCTATCATTGGATCTACTATGCTCATCATTTCTGGAGACATGGGATCATTTATATACTGCAATGGAAAGTAGAAATTTACAAAGACTGAAGACTCACATTTATACTTCATGACTTAAAAACGTGCCACTTTGGAATAACATCTTTTAAAAGATAATATTTCCTTGTCTTCTTTACATTCCAAGATTTCATTCTCGAGCTACGAAAACCCCGAATCATTGTAACACACTGTGATCACTGTATTTCTTATGAGATCAGCATTGTATTTTGAAAAGAAACAGATACTTGTTTCTGACTTGAGTTGGTTTCTTTATGGTAAGATTAGACATTTTTAGGGAAGATTTCATGACTGAAATATTTTAACCTCTTACTCTCCCCCAATGGTACACATTCTAAGCATACTATTAAAATATGTTTTGGAAGCCATGCATGGTGTCGCACACCTGTAATCCCAGCGGCTTGGGAGGCAGAGGCAGGAGGATCTCAAGTTCGAGACCAGAAGCAGTCTGCGTAACTTAGCAAAACCGTGTCTCAAAAAGTAAAAAAATGGGCTGAGGGTGCAGCTCAGTGGTACAGCACTTGCAAAGCATGCAAGCAGGAGGCCCTGGGTTCAAATCCCAGTACCACTGAAAAAACAAAATGTCTTTTGTTTCCCAACTGAGTACCCTCATTTGTATACCAGGTGTGAGAGGCCTATGTGCCTGCTTGTTGTCAATGATAGGAATTTATCTATAATCAAATGAAGTTACAGACAAGAAAATGGCATGGTAATAGTTTTCAAACAGGATTCACAGCACACCTATTCAAGGTTTGGAACCTAAGCAATATTGTCATCACTGCAATTGTTCCTACATCCCACAACATAATTCACACATGTCAAATTCATCACAGGGGCAGATATTGAAGTATAAACATCAGGAGCAGAATATGGATGTATATAGTAGAGGTATTTGCTGGGATAACAAGATGCCCCTCTCCCTCATTCAACCTCAGCAAGTGTAAGTGATTGAAATAAAATGAGGAAAAAATATATTTTAGCCAAATAGCACTGGATGTTTGTATACATAGTTGACTTTGGAAATAAGGTTAAACATTAATCAAAGAAAATGTTGCCTCAAGAGACTTCATCATAACCATTGCAATATGTGGGCTTTGCTTGGCTTCTAATTTGAACATATTAATAAAGGGTTCAGAGATAATCTGGTAAATTGGAATATGGTCTGGGTATTAGATGATGCCAAAAGGATATTAGTAATTTTGTTAGTTGTAGTCATGGCATGATTATATGAATGAATATGTCCATGTTTTTTAGAGAGCCATGCTAGTTAGTTATAGAGGAACAAAAATGATGTGAAGTCTGGAATTTATTTTAAACAATGTCTGCAGCAGAAGCAACAATAGATGCCAGCTGAGGTTAGAGTGACAGACTAGTGATAATTATTGGATCCAGGTGGTGGGTATATGGAAGCTCACTGTATGCTTTTCTCTACTTTTATACCTGTTTTAAATTTCCCAAAATAAAATACTTGTGAAAACAAGAAAATGAGCCAAGTGCGGTGAGATACACCTGTCATCCCAGTGACTCAGGAGGCTGAAGCAGGATGATCACAAGTTTGAGGCTAGAGGCAGCCTGTGTAACTCAGTGGGAGCCTGTCTCAAAATAAAAGAAAGATTTAAAAAGGGAATGAAGTGCAGCTCAGTGGTAGAATGCTTGCAAAGCATATGCAAGATCCTGGGTTCAGCCTGCCCGCACCCACCAAAAAAAAAAAAAATTACTCTTTCAATCAATTTCTTTTGAAGTTCTGCTTCAAACTTACTTCCAAAACCCTTTTTTTAAAGTTGTTATATGCTTTATCAATTCTGTGTTCTTATAACCACAATATTTATAATTAATTTATAATACATGTTTCAATTGTTTGTAAGTGTTGGTTCCCCTGTCTTTTAATTACCTTACATTTTTGAGGTTGTCTTAGTCTTAGAGTCACAAAAGAGTTTTTTATTTCTTGTTAATATCAAAACACTTTTGTGGGGAAAAAGTATACCCATGAGATATACTTAAGGTTTTGATAAAGCACCCTAAATAGGGAACCTTAGATGAGACAAGACAAAGATCTTCTATCACCCAACAGGTCACTTGAGCTTTGTCTCTCCAGGGAAATCAGGGGGGAACATGAATCACAAACATAATTCAGAGATGTCCTGGTATTCCAGTCAATAGTCTATGCCTGAACCACACAGCTGTTTCTACTATCAATCAGTCACCCTTTGAGAATCTACTGTGTACAAAGTGCTAGAGATAGAATAGTGAGGTAGTAGAAAGAATTTCTCCTTGAAGTATGATTATGCATTAAATCTCTCAATATTTTCTACCCCATGTCAAATAAATTATTGAGAGGCAAACCACAGCATTCCATCAATTAAATTAAGCCTCTATTGACAAACTTCCATTTTAATGTTAGTGTTGACTTGAATACTTCCAACCCTGTGGATTTCTCCCAAATTCTAGTCCTCATTGGAAAGATCTTCCACAACCAGGGCGGTGATTTAAACATAGGTTTTTGCAATAACCCAGAATGTTACTAATTATCATAAGTATGCCATGTTGTGAATATTTCTCATACTTTGCCTCTTTCAAAAACACATCAGATTAAATGTTAGGCTTTTCAAATAAGGAAAAAGTAATTTTAAGAGCAAAAATGAAGGAAAAGAATTAGAACTTAAGAGAGTAATCAGAAAGAACAGACACAAACAGGAGAGGAAATGAGGGAAATAGAAGTGAAAAAAGCCCATTGAAACACTTAAATATTTTGGACCAATTGAGTCAAATGACTCAAACTAAGGGCTACTGATAACTAAGGGTATTAGATGATTCTGTTATGGGTCCTATACTGCCCTGTACATCATAGGGTGTTGCATCCATGGTCTCTATGCACTAGAAGTATCCTTCCAGTTATGCAATGAAAATGTCTCCAGAGATTACCATGTCTTCTGGAGAGTAAAATTGCTCCTGGTTGAGAATGCCACAATTCATCAACATGAAAGGCCTTGCATATGCTACCCAGGAATCCTTGGAATTTATGTGAAAGAATTAGAAGTCTTCTGACTTAAATTCCTGATCCACCTGAATAAACCAACTTGATTTTACATGTAATAGTTTTCATTATAGCGGTGTGATGTTTTTTAAAGTTATTAAAGTTAGACTTAATGATAAAGTGACTTATTCTTCAGATAGACTTCTATTTTAATGTAGATGTATTTTTGCTACTATCAAGAAATAGTAAAAAGTTTAGCATATGTTTGGAAACATGCTATAGAATACTGTATCATTCTAGATTTTATTTTTTTAAATAAATACTTAAGGCTTGATTCTAGTTTTGTCCCACTTATGCTCAATAATGTAAATTAATCTCAAGACATTCTTAAACTCCTCTCAGGTTCTGTTTGCTGCCTCATTTTGCACCAGTTGACCAACCACTTAGCTGGTTTTCTTCTCAAGCTTACCAATGAAAAACTTTGATATTCTTGAAAAATATGTGGGAAGAAAGGATGTATCAGTATTAATCTCAGAAGCTCATCTACTAGGCAACAAGATCATGTCTACTAGTAAAAAATGTCTCAGACTTCTAATAGAAGAACAAGTTTAGGACAAGATCTAAGTGTAAAATTCAAGTAAAAATGAATTCATGGAGGGATGACTTTAAGAATTCTCAGGCTTCACTCTTGGTGGAATGAAATACCCATAGACATTAACTATAATCTTTGTTTCTATAGGAGAAAATTTACATGAAAGGAGAAAATAATTCTTGATTTGGGTTTAGTCAAACTGCATACAGAGCATTGTCATCAGTTTGGTGAGTAGCTCATTGACAAACTAGGAAATATACAAAGCAGAGCAATCCAAGATAAGGACCTACAAACCGTAACTAATGAAAAACAGGATATTAAGCTTAGGGAAACTATACCCACTGTGCTCAATGCCAAAAATTTTAACTTTTATGTATTATTGTTGACAAAGCCTAACATTTTAAGCTACTATATGTCAAATACAATGCTAGACAGTTTTGTCCATGTGATCTTGCTTCATTATAATCTAAAGAGATTTAAACTCTATTCTAGAGTCATTTGTTCAAATTCACAAAACTTGTGATAGCAGAGGTATGATTAGAAAACATTTTCCTGGTTCTAAATCTCACCTATAGTGGAGTCTAGAGAGGAAAGTTGAACAAAGTAGTAAGCATTAAAGGGTGAATATTTAGCTGGGCACAGTAGCTATATTTGTAATCCCAGAGAATGCAGAAGCAGAAAGATCACAGGTTGATGGCTAGGAGTAGCCTGCATACCTTAGTGAGACCTTGTCTCAACATAAAAACTAAAAAATGAGCTGGGGATGCATCCCAGTGGTAGAGCACCTGCAAAGTATGTACAAGGCCCTGGATTCAGCAGCCCCCAAGGACAAAAAAAATTAAATATTTCAATATTTCAGTTCAAAACAGTTAAAGAGCAAGGTAGTTTCTTAACCTGTGTATTTTCTATATCTACTAGAGTACATAGAACTTCATATTTACTTAATAAATAGATTCTGTGAGACCGTAAAGAAAAATGTTTTAAAGTTTGTAGAGTAGGAGCTGCTTTTGTGGTAGTAAATACTCACTCAACCATAATTGGAAAGTATTTTAGCAGAAACTGGATTTCCAACTGTTCATTAGGAATGTTATAGATGAAATAGAAGTTGAAATAAAAGCCTTCAAGCCTTGAGACTCAACTTTCTAACATATTTTTTTCAAATATTTGTTTAACTATCAAAAGTAAAATCTTAAACATATCTCTGGTTTAAATAATCCCTTTGCATTATGAAACAAACAAACTACAACAACAAAAAACCCACAAAGGGTCACTAGAAAAAGTTCCAGTAAGGGTGATGAGACTAGTCAAGCACAGCATGTTGTTGTTAGGTGCCACATAGCACAGAAGGATTATATTTTTACATATTTTTAAGTTTTATCATCATGATACACATATGCACATAGCTAACAAATGTCAAACACAAAAGATGATAAAGCATTTATAATAATGCCCTATCTATACTTCCCTACTTCAAGCCATACTCCTCTGGCATAACACTTTAACAATTTCTGTTTCCAGTTCCTATGGTGATCACTTCTCATATCACTAAATAACAGGTTTACACTCTGTTAAGACTAATTTATTTTAGTATCTATTGGTTTTGTGCCAAGATAGTAAGGAGCTAGATTACTTAAAGAGATACATACATACTTTTCCTTGTTTGTTCTCAATTCTTATTTGGTTACTTTTATAATGTAAATAAGTACACTAATATCTGGAAGAATTATTCTAATAGGTACGTGAAACATAAAACAGTTGTCTGGAAGAATATGGTGGGTAACCTGTTAGGTGATCTCTGTTGCCATGACCATCTATTGGTCATTCTTTTGAATAATCTCCATTCATTGAAGGAAGCAGGACGTGCTACTTCTACCTGACCAATAGAATGAGATGACCATGATGGAATGTCATCTTAATTGGACCCTCCCTGCTGATGTGATGAACTAAATAGCCATGTTGAAAAGGCCTATGAAGAGATTGCAGAGGGCCTCTTTAGGGACTTCAAATAGTCATGAGCTAAGAACCAGCAAGAAGCCAAGGCTCTCAGTTCTACAACCAAAAGGAAATTAAATCTGAGAAAATCTGAGGAAGCCTGGAAGAGATTCTCCCTAATCAAGCCTCCAGATGAGACAAGACCACAAGTCAGCCAGCCCCCTTGACTTCTCATAAGCCCCCAGGCTTACGAGACCCTAAGCAGAAAACCCTTTTAAGCTGTACCTGAACTAGGAACCCACAGAAACTGTGAGAAAAAGGCTGTGAATTGTTTGAGGCTGTTGTTTGTAGCAAACTTACACAATGATGGCAAATGAACATGATAACAACAAAAGTCTAGAAAAGAGACTGTGCACTCCTTTGCTCAGGTGGAGACAAAGAAATGAAACAGAGGGGCATGAAAGTCACACTCTGAAGGTAGAAATAACTGGCCTTAACACTAAGTAACTACTGAATGCTAAGAAGAACATATGTCAGAGATGACACCAACATTTCCAACCCTCACGGGAAGAAGAACTACAGCTCCATTATCCAAAAGGAGAAAGATCAGACACATACCAATATCAGAATGCTCACCCCTATACCCTTCTGAGCCTCTCTTTCAAAACAATGACCTTCAGGTCAGATATGTGGTATACTCAGCCCAAGAGATGAGGGAAGCCTAAGCCTGTAACTTGGTACCAAGGCCTTAGCTAAGCATCTCTTTAGATCATGTTCCTTTTCTTTCTTTCTCTCTCTCTTTTTTTTTCAGTAGTGAGGATTGAATCCAAGGCCTCATGTATGCTAGGCGAGCATTATACCACTGATTATATCCTCAGTACATTTTGATCTTTATTTTGAGACAGGATTTTATCAGGCTGGCTTTAAATTTGCTATGTAGCCCAGACAGTCCTCAAACTTGTGATACTCCTGCCTCAGCCTCTGGAGTAGATTACTGCTCCTGGCTCAAATCATTTTCTTCATACAATGAAGCTATTAATTGTCTGGATAGACTTTCTTCTGTGCAGCCTGTGGAATCTTCACAGGTCACCATCATCACTGTCCTAAAATCTGTGTCTAGTATCTGTGCTTTATGCCAACTTCACATTCTCCTTCCCAACTTCTATTCCCCTCATCTTGCTACCCCAAGGAGGGTTTTGTTTTGTTTTGTTTTCATGGAAGGAAATTAGTTTAGATGTGATTAACCCTGACAGAACCTTCCTACAAAAAGGTACAAGTGGGAATTCATAGTGTCAGAAAGAAAGATGAGAGTGGAAAGCCAGACAAAAAGAGTCATATAAATAGGAAGCTGTGAATGAAACTGTGACCATTAAGAGAAAGTGCTATAAGATGGCTGAAAACATAGCTCCCTGGAATGCCTTTATAAAGGTGTTAGGAAATAATAAAGAGTGCTATCTTCTCTATTTTATTCAGTTCTAGATTCTTAAGCCAAAGTATTGCAAAGTCACAGTATGTAAAAGTGGAGGAAGAATTAAGGAGCAAATAATGTAAAACACTGGGTAGGGAGGGTACAGAGATGGCTTCTAGAGAAGAAAATAAAATATATTTCATTTGGAGAAGAAATATTTTAACTATAATAATAGTTAAAAATATTTAACCACTATATTTGACATGGAGTGACTTATAACAAGATTTCAAGGATTTAAAGAGTTCTTGACACAGTGAGTGGAGGCTAATTACTTAACAGTGAATGGGAGAAGAGAGTCCTTAACCTGAGAAAGCCACCAAAGTCCAAAAAGGGATGATAAATGATCACATTAAACCAAGAGTTTGATCTGTTATGCCTTTACTCCCATACATGTAAGATAGCTATATAAGCCCCATTATAAAAATGAAAGCACAAAACTCTCTAAAAGTTGACTTGTCCAACGTCACTGACATAGAATATGGCAGAGGCAGGCCATTGACCCAAGATCATTTGAATTTAGAATCTCTGCTTTATCCATCTCCTGGAAAGCAAACCCATAAGACCAACCATATGGAGAAGCAGAAATATCAGAAATGAGTCTCATCTAACAACAATAAAAAGATACCATCACAGAAAGAAAGAAAAGTATAATGTCTCCTCATACTTAAAGAAGATTAGGGAACTGAGTGTCAAGTGGAATGAAAGTTCCAACACCAAGATTAGAAATCACAACAGGTCACTTATTATATGCCAACTATAATTCTAAGCAGGGGCTGGGATTTAGCTCAGTTGGGAGAGGGCTGCACCACAGTCTCTGAGGTCCCGAGTTCAATTCCCAGCACCCCAAAGATGGGAGAAGGACCTGGCAATCCACTCCCAAGGCAATCCCGAAACAGTCAGCCATTGAAAACCCTATGAGGGTCGCTATGAGTCGGATACTCACTCTACAGCACCTAACAATAACAACAACATAATTCTAAGCACTTTACTCACATTAACCAATTAAGTCCTCATTATAAACCCTTTGTTATAGGGCCTCCTCCTTTAAAGAGGAATCTGAATTAAGAGAGGTCAATTCAACTTTCTCAGGATTAAGCTATCAATAATGGCAGAACCCCCACACATGACTGTCAGTTTGCCACACTGTGGGGGCTTTCGTGTTGCGATGAGGCTGAGCGTTCTGCCACTGTAACCTCGGACATGAGCAAGGTTACTCATGTGGACAGGTTTTCAGCTGAGCTTCCAGACTAAGACAGACTAGGGAGTAGGACCTGGCAAGCCACTCCCAAAACAACCAGCCATTGAAAACCCTATGGATAGCAAAGAAACACTGTCAGATATAACGCCACAAAATGAGCCCCCCAGGTTGGAAGGCACTCAAAAGACTACTGGGGAAGAATGGCCTCCTCCAAGTAGAGTCTACCGTGATGATGGAAATGGAGTAAAGCACCAAGGTGCTCAACCTGCTGATGCGGCATAATTCAAAATGAGGAGAAACAACTGTAAACATCCATTAATAATTGGAACATGGAATGTACGTAGCATGAATCTAGGAAAATTAGAAATCTCTAAAAGAGAAATGGAGCACATAAACATTGACATTCTAGGCATCAGTGAGCTAAAATGGACCGGCATAGGCCATTTTGAGTCAGACAATCCTACGGTCTACTATGCTGGGAATGATAAACTCAAGAGAAATGGGGTTGCATTCATCATCAAAAAAGACATTTCAACTTCTGTCTTCTGAAATACAATGTTGTCAGTGATAGAATAATATCCATACACCTACAAGGAAGGCCAGTTAATATGACTATTATTCAAATTGATGCACCCACCACTCAGGCCACAAATGAAGAAAGGGAAGACTTCTATCAGCTTCTGCAATCTGAAATAGATCAAACATGCAATCAAGACATACTGATAATCACTGGTGACTAGAATGCAAAGGTTGGAAACAAAGAAGAAGGCTCAGTAGTTGGAAAATATGGTCTTGGTGGCAGAAATGAAAATGGAGATCACATGATAGAATTTTGTCAGACCAATGACCTTTTCATTGCAAATACATTTTTTCAACATCATAAACGGAGACTATACACATGGACTTCACCAGATGGAACATACAGGAATCAAATTGACTACATATGTGGAAAGAGATGATGGAAAAGCTCTGTACAAAATGTCAAAACAAGACCAGGTGCTGACTGTGGATCAGACC
>VMDO01030529.1:10232-21296 GCA_007922755.1 Pedetes capensis | reverse complement strand
AAAAGAGGAAAACCCTCCACCAGATGGATTAACACAGTGTCTGCAACAATGGGCTTAAACATAAATAAGATGGTTTGCCTGGCACAGAATCGGCAAGTGTTTCGATCTGCTGTACATAGGGTCGCTATGAGTCGGACTTGACTCGACGGCACCTAACAACAACAACAACAAGGGACTGGGAGGAGGGGGGAATGGGCAGTGACTCTGGAGGAAACATGAGAGATGATTTACATACTCTTTTGGTGGAGGTGAAAATGTCTTAAAATTGAATAGTGCTGATTGTTGAATAACTCTTGGAAAACACTAAAATGCATTGAACTGTATATGTATGTCAAAGGATGAATTTTATGTTACACAAATTATATCTCAAAACTCTTTCATATATACATGCATGTGTGTGTATATATAGGGATGTGTGTATTTTATATACACACATATACATAGGTGTGTGTGTATTTTATATATATATATATATATATATATATATATATGTCATTTATAGATATGTATATCGTTCCACTGTACATAGGGTCACTATGAGTCAGACTTGACAGCACATAACAACAACATATGTATCTATATGTGTGGGTTTAATAACTGGACCTTGTATTAGCTTTCTGTCCTTCCATTTTCTATGCTTCTTAGTCATCCTTCTGCCTACCCCTCCCCATCTGTTTCCCAGGATCATATATATGAATGATCTATAGATTCCTATATATGAATGATATATAAATACACATATATGGATATACATTAATATATTATCATTCCCATTATATATAGTATATGCTATGTATTCATATATATACATGCCTGCAGCCATACCACTCTGGCATCCAATCCCTTCAGATCTCAGAAGCTAAGCAGGGTCGACTTGGTTAGTACTTGGATGGGAGTCCACCCAGAAAAACCAGGTGCTGTATGCTTGGGTGAAGGACCTGGCAACCCACCCTTTAAAGAACAATCAGCCATTGAAAACCATATGAATAGCAGAGAAGCACTGACAATAGTGTTTCGCCTGTTGTTCATAGGACTGCTATGAGTCAGACACCTACTTGATGGCAGCTCATAACAACTACCTTCATATACATATATATATATGTGTGTGTGTATATATATATATACACACACACACACACACACACACACACACAAAACCCACACACATACATATACATACCACCCACATATATATATAAACAACATATGTATCCACCAGAGTACCAAACAGAAAACAGTTAAGAGTGAAGTTTTCTGGTAAAACTTGTAAGTTTGATATTGTTGGCCCTAACACATGTACTCTTTAAAGAGAATGCTAAGACATGTAGAGGGCTGGGATTTAGCTCAGTGGGTAGAGCACTGCGCTGCAGTCTCTGAGGTCCTGAGTTCAATTCCCAGCACTGCAAAAATGGGAGAAGGACCTGGCAATCCACTCCCAAGGCAGTCCTGAAACAGTCAGCCATTGAAAACCCTATGAGGGTCGCTATGAGTCGGATACCAACTCGATGGCACCTAACAACAACAATAAGACATGTAGAATTTGTAAGTCATATTTTTTACTCTATCTTTCTATAAACCGAACAAGAACTGAATTACTACCTTCATGTTTGTCAGCATTATTTATTCTCTTCTCTAATCTGTAGGAGATATTATCGTCTTCTAATGCATTTTAAAGGCATTTGACAGAACTCACAATGACCACTCAAGTACAGCATGAGGTAGCCATAGTACTTGAGTTATTCTATAGATTGTGGTAATATCTTTTATGCCTCCATATTGCATTCTCTGAATAGATATTTTGGTTCTTGCCTAGGCTACAAAATCAAATTGTCTTTCTGGCTTTGTGCCCTGGTTTGTTGTTGTTAGGTGCCATTGAGTCATGTCTGACTCAGTGACCCTCATAGGGTTTTCAGTGGCTAATTGTTTGGGAATTGGCTGCCATGTCCTTCTCCCATTTTTGCAGTGCTGGGGATTGAACCCAGAGCCTCAGAGACTGCCGAGTGGCACTCCAGCACCTGAGCTAAACCCCAGCCCCTTGAGCCCTGGAGTTTCTCTACAGGGTGAGTGCCACCATAAGGAGTTGATAGCACCAAAAGGAAACGGAAAGTTGATAAATAATTGCACTCCTCTTTTATTTCAAGTGCGTAATGTTGAAGTTCATTTTACACTGTACTGCTGTGTTGCTCTCTAGTTGTGCATGATGGTCACTAGTTTAATAACTGTCATGGCTTAAATATAAAGTGTTCTCCAAGGTCATATACTTTCACATTCAGTCCCCAGCTGGTGGGGCTGTCCTGGGAACTAATGAAAGTTTTCTTGCTTCCAAGAAGTAGCTTCCTGGGGATGGACCTTTGGCAGTAGTAACTTCCTGGGGGTGGGTATTTGGAGGTTTTTACCCTGGATTCGCAGCCTAATGTCTGGTCCACCATAATGTTGTCTGTAACAGGCCCTGCTGCTGCCACCACCATGCCTTCCCTACCACCACCATAGACTGATTCTCTTTAACTGTGAGCTACCAACAAGCCTCTTCCACATAAGTTTGTTTGGATTGTTTTTTTTTTAGTACAGTGTCAACAGCTGACTAATAATACATCCTTGAATTAGCCTTCCATCCTTCCATGCTTCTTAGCCATTTTTCTGCCTACCTCTTCTCCATCTGTTTCTTGGGATTCCTTCTAAAGCCAAGGCACTTGCATGTTAAGTCCTTGTCTCAGTCTGTTTTAAGGATATATCAAACTAAGGCACATTATCTGGCTCTGAGAATTTCTAGGACTTTAGGTGAGGTACCTGATGGCTTTGTGCCTGATTGCTTCATTGATTTGGAAAAATAATAATGGTAATAGTAATTGTTTCCTGTGCAGAAAAGCATTGAAAGTTGTAGACCTGAGACTACCTGAGACTATTATCTCTAGAGATGCTTGTTTATGAGACTTGGGTGGCATCTGAAATCTTGACTGGTGCTAATACAAAATTTTCACTGTGCCTAGATTGTGTACATAGTGTGGTTTATGCTGAACATCTTTCTGGTAGTTTGAGATTTTGGTACCTGGTAGCAAGAAGGGACCCATGTAACTATTGGCCCCTCCCCAAGAAAAACTGGGCACTCAGTCCCTAACAGACTTCCTTGGACAGAAATATTACACAGGTGTTGCTGCATTTTTGTTCTTGGGAATTACTATACTTCTGCCATTTAATCCAATGCAAACAGCAGAAAAAAGCTTCCATGTGGATTTTACAGACTCTATGCTTTTTTGGCTGGGATTTAGCTCAGTTGGTAGAGTGCTGCTCTGCAGTCTCTGAGGGCCCAAGTTCAATTGAACTCAAGCACTGCAAAAATGGGAGAAGGACATGACAACCCATTCGCAAGGCAATCCCGAAACAATCTGCCATTGAAAACCTTATGAGGGTTGCTATGAGTTGGACACGACTTGACGGCACCTAACAACAAACAACAGCAATGCTTTTTTCCTTTATTATTCACCTATGTATCATTATTACAATGTAATAAATATTAGTAACAAATACAACTTAGATTGTGGGTCTCAAATATTAATGTTGAATTTTGAGTCTTGAATCTTTGAATGTAGGGGTGATATTGGAGATACCTGATGCACCTACTGTGGTTATTATAAAGATTATAGGTAATAAAAAATATAAACTACTTTATCCCAAATATTCTGCTATCTGGAGTATACAATAAATGTTAAGATTTACTAAGGGTCATCCTGTCACTTCAGTGTGGAGTATTAATTATTGCTATGGGTCCCTAGATAATCATATTGACTGAGTCTAAAAGTGATATCAGACTTTCATGAAATATAAAGTGAGAGATTATGATTAGAAGTACCAGAGTTGGGGTTTGGCTCTGTAATGCTCAGTGCAACTGTTTTAAAGCCCTGGTTCTTCTCTTTTTGTAGAGACAATAGTAAATGCAGAATGCTAGTTCAAGACCTTTCTGTTCTTGTCATCTCCCCAAACACTCCATTTAAGGTCATTGACCTGAGCTGGTTCTTTAGTGTTCAAATTCTATACTGACTCCATTCCCCTTTTGGAGTGGTCTTCCCTTGCCATTATTTTGCCCACGCTTGACTCACTCTGCATGAATTGGCTCACATCTTCTCAATAAGAGATTGTCACAGGTCAACTGAATATTCTGGGTATTTCCTTTCAGGGGATTGAGTACCCTTGCTCTAGTTTGATAATCATGGATTTAAGTACAAAGATCAAGATTCCGTACTATCAATTCACCTCTAACTTTAAGACCTTGAGCAAGTTACTTTGATTTATTGAGGCTGTGTTTGGTAATATGTACTACCAAAATTGTAGTTTATTTACTGAGTGAGATTATTTGCAGGGATAGGCTGGGATAGGAGAACAACTACATTAAAATATTGATGAAAGGATTGTGTAGCCACTACAGCTGTAAAAGACAGCATCCAACATTGCTTCTTTTTATAGTTGTTACCTCTTTGCTATATAGTTTTATATTGTCATGATATTCTTACTTGCTTATGTTTTCCTATTTTGTTTCTCCAAATAGATGATAAGATCATCAGTTTAGTGCTGCCTCTTCTCCATCTTGACCTCCCCTATGGTAGTTTGGAAAGTGATATGCTCTTATTTGGAGCTCAGTTTGAATCTTCTCATGTTTATTAATGAACATCTATGCATTTGGAATAGTCCATGATAGGAATTTTTGGAAGAGAATAAAGAACTGGATTGAGAGCAACCACTTTATATACAGAGCATGAGCTAATAAAGTGGCAGAATCTCAGGGTTATCATGAGGAGGTCAAATCTTCCACACTGCTGGTTAACAGTTCCTTAATTATTAGCAGATTTAGAAATAAATCCCCTGTTACCCTGTAAATTTGTTCATTAATTATGCTCAGATGTGCCGATATCTGAGGTAAGCAACCTTTTCTTCATCATTGGCAAATATTTATCCTGGGTAGGAGTATTAAATTTTTTAGATTCTTTTTCTCATTTGGACATTAAAATATTTAGTAGTAACCTATGAAAAAGAATGAGAAAGAAGTAGTAGAGTTTTATGGAATAATAGATAATTATTTTATCCATTGTTTTATTATACAAATACTTAGTTCTTACCATGTGCTAGGCAGTATTACAAGAACTTTTAAAATAGTAACTTCTTTAAACTTTAAAACTTTTTGCATTGTCAGTGGTTATTATTTCCATATTACAGATAAGGAAATTGAGGAATAGAATGGTAAGTGAATTATCTAAATAAAGTCAGTCAGTATGACTCCATAGCATATACGTCAATCCCCATTCTAGGAAGCTTTTTATTATTAACTGTGTCCTTATCTGTTTGCATCGACATCTGTGTCGATGCTGACATGGTTTTAATTATTTGGGAGCCAATGAGATTTCATAACAACAGCAGAAACAAAAGTGAGAGACCTGTCTTACGGATTTGCAAACTTCTGTGACTTATTTAATTTTGCAGTCTTGTATTTCCACATTTCCTTGTAGGTACACTCAAGAATATAAGTTGGTGAATATAGGGAAGCACATTTACATTAGCAATACTAAGTGAGTAACTCCAAACTCTTTATAGAATAATACCATGAAAGCAACTGACAAGAACCCCAATGAGAGCCAGGCACCATGGTGTGTGCCTATACTCCCTCTGATTCAGCTGAGGCAGGAAGACCCTGAATTTAAGGCCAGAGGTAGCACTTGGATAACTTAGTGAGAAATTTTCTCAAAATGGGGAAAAATGGGGAAGGGGACCAGGGGTAGAGTTCCGTGGTAGAGCGTTTCCCGTTATGTTTGAGACCCTGGGTCAACCCTCTCCCAGTACTTCCCAACCCCCCCCCGCCCCCAACCTCACCCATCCATCCTTAGGTACTTTTGTTGACCAGCTGGATAGTTCTATCAAACCTGATCTAATATTCACTGTCTTTGCTCATTTTGCATGTAATCCAACAATAAACACATAAGCTATAAAAGGATAAAAAGACTATTCTTTGCTTTATGTACCAACTAAATTATTACACCTGACCCTTTACCCGAATCAGATTCATGTTCTCTCTTCCATCCATTTTAATACTACAGAGTTGGTAAGTAAGTAATGAGAAACCAGAAAAGAGTGCCCAACATGATTAAGATATTATTTGTAGTGTAATTGCATTATAATTAATGTTATATAGCTGGAGAAATACAGCATTTGTACCTCTTCCTGGAAGATGGTTTTGAGACAGTGACAAGAGATTAAGTAGTAAATGAAGACCGATTTATTGAAAATTGCTTTTGCATCTTGTATTGTTGGATTTGTTTATTTCATATATCATAGTTAATTTGGTAAGGGCAATAAGCAATATCCTTTACAAACACCACAATTAAATTTGTTTGGAATGCTTTGAATTGCCACAGTTTTGAGTTTTATTTTACAAGTAAAATTTACTAAAAGATCTTCACATAAAGCATATTTAAATAGTGAAAACAGATTTTTTTCCCCAAAATTACTAACAGAAATTTAGGGCAAATAAAAATAATATGGTTTTATTTATAGGAAAAAACCACCAAACTTTTGTTACACGTGATTTAAAAAAAAAAAAAAAAAAACCAAGCTGGTCAATTAATTATATGATTACTTGATATAAATTTAGATTATCCTGTTTTGGCCAAGACATAAGCAGACTGTGGCTTAATGGCCAAATTTGTTTTTTCTCCTCTTTTTGTGTTGCCTCCAATGTAAGAATGGTTTATATATTTTTAGATGATGGGACAAATAATAGTGATGTATAACATTCAAGTCTTAATCTCCATAAATAAAGTTCAGGTAGGGCATAGCCTCACACCTTTGTTTATGCTTTGTTGATAGCTGCTTTTGCGCGGCAATGGTAGAGTTCAACAGTTTGACAGTGATTACATGGTCTGCAAGGCTGAAAATATTTATCATCTGGCCCTTCTATAAAAAAGATTGCAGACCTTTGCCCTAGTGAATAAAGAAAATAATAAATAGTAATAACAAGGCAGTCATAAGTGCTTTATATATATATTATTTCTGATCTTTCAAATGATTGAAATATAAATAAAAATTTCTCATTTTACAGATCAAGAGACTAAGGCTCTGATCATTTACTTAGAGAACTGAGTTTTGGAAATAGTCTTTGTACTAACTGGCAATATAAAGAGGGTGCCAAAAAATGTATACACATCTTGGGATGAAAGCTTTCTATTTTGCTGTGTTAAAAATATGTCATATGCTTGTTCTGCTTACTCCTGTCTCATGTTAACATTGTTTGGTAGACTTTTGTGACAAGAGTATGAACTATTCCAACACCACAGCAGAAGAAGCAGAACTTGTTGCTGTATGAGGTCTCCTGAATCTTCCCTGTGCACATCACACATAGCACCATGCGTCTCAAACGTATTGTGAATGCATGCACTTGCTAGGTGGGCTGGAGGTGCTATTGCATACTTATGCCTCCAATATTATAATGCTACAATGTTCTTGAATTTCAAATACTACTTCAAAATGGTCCTGCACTCCTTCTTGAATGACAACCATGCTTCCATCATTTTCTTTGACTGTCCTGCCTGTCCCTTGGTGGAATTAGTATTCATTTGATTAATACTGTCTTTTGAGTGAACATTGTCCTACACATTGCTGCAATTTAATTCAACTTTGAAAAGTAATACATAGATAACATCACTTAAAATGTGTATACAGGACTTGTGATTTTAAGGTAGCAATTTAAGGCAGCCTTTGTGGGGTACAGTAAAACAAAGGAGTTAGAATAGGAAGAAATATACTCTTTTCCAAAGAAACAAGTCTGGAATAGCAAAGAAACCATAGAGGAGATTGTGAGATGTTCCCAGGTTGTAAGACTGAACAGAACAGCAAGAGGGAGTGAGCAGGACATATTTCCAGCCATGGCTTCTCATGGGAAGGGAAACAGAGCCCCCAACCAAAGAGTGATTTGTCTTCTTCTCTGGGAGTAGCACTGGAGATTCTGATCTTAAGAGAATGCTCCTAATGAAGAAGACCCCCAAATAAAATGGAAAGTGATACCCACCCTTATACATGTGCAAATCACAAATCAGAAAAACAAGAAGCAAAAATAAGAGACAACACATCTCCAAAAGATCATGATTCTTTAACTACTGAATCCAAAGACACTGAAATAGTAGAAATGTCAAAGAATTTAAAAGCCTACTTTAAAAAATTATCAGTGACTTTAAATAGACACAAATAAGGAAATGAATGGAGGAAGGAATTCAGTACCGGACCTAGGTCAGAAAATCAACAATGCAGAAGACAAAGTCAGCAAAATGAATGAAAAATTCAGGAAATTGCAATATTGAAAAGAAACAGAACTTTGGGAAAAGAACTCAATAAATCAAATAAAAAACACAATGGAAAGCATCATCAGTAGACTAGGTGAAACAGAGACAAAATATTAAGAATGGAAGACAAGGTTGAGGGAATACTATATTCAGATATCAACAAAGAAAAAATAACATAATCAAAAATTTCAAGAACTTTAGGACACAATCAAGAGAACAAATATAAGAATCCATGGGGTAAAAGGAGCTGAAAGAAAAACTAAAGGCATTGAAAACTTATTCTGTGAAATTATAGCAGAAAATTTCTCAAACCTCAGGAATGAAATGGACATCTAGCCTCAAGAGGCATTTATAACACCAGACATAACCAGAAAAGAGCCTCCCCATGATACATAATAATTAAAATGCCAAGATTACAGAACAAAGAAGCAGTATGAAAAGCTGCAAGAGAAAAACACCAACTCACAAAAGAAAACCCATCAAATTACATCAGACCTCTAAGCACAAACAATAAAATCTAAGAAAGAATGGAATGGTATATTTCAAACCCAGAAAGAAAAAACTGCCAACCAAGTTTATTATACTCTTCACAGTTATTATTTAAAATTGAAGAAATAAAGACTTTCCATGACAAGCACACACTAAAGCAATACATGAGCACCAATCTAGCATTGCGAAGATACTTAAAGGAATCCTATATACACAAGGTAGAGATTCTCCACCATGACAGCCCAGGAGACAAACTAAAGGGAATAGACAAACTAAAGGGAAGTAGGAAAGAATCAGTCATGTCTAACTTAATAAGCCAGAAAAACCTGAATGTAAATAAGGGAGAAGGAAAAGAATGAATAGTATATGACCCAGTTAAGAAAATAGCCAACACAATTACAAAAACAAGCAAACCTCTCTCAATAATGACCTTAACTGTAAATAGTCTTAATCCAGCAGGTCTTTAATCCAGCAGACTGGATTAAAAAAACAAGATCCAAAAATTTGTTGTCTGACAAGGACACCCACAGACTGAATGTGAAAGGATGAAAGGACTGAATGTGAAAATTGATGTATCAAGCCAGCGGAAGCCAAAAGAAAAGGAGGAATAGCTATCTTTATATCAAAGTAGTGTTCAAGTTAAAATTAGTCTGAAGAGTTGAAGGTCACTGTATATTAATAAAGGGAACAAACAAGAAGGTATAACAATTGTAAATATATATGCACCAAAAAGTGCAGCCAACTTCATTAAAAAAACACTACTGGACTTAAAATGACAGATAAGTCCACCTAACAACAACAGCAACAACAACAGAAACAATCTTTTACCTACTTGTTGTTGTTACGTGCTGTTGAGTCAAGTCTGACTCATAGCGACCCTGAGTACAACGGAACAAAACACTCCCCAACACTGTGCCATGCCTAGCACAATGTCAGTGCTTCTCTGCTATTCATAGGGTTTTCAATGGCTGACTGTTTTGGATGTAGGCTGCCAGGTCCTTCTCCCAAGCCTATAGCTCCTGATATTCGCAAGTGGTCTCCCATTTGAGGACTAATCAGGCCAAAGCCTGCTTAGCCTCCGAGATCTAATGAGATTGGATGCCAGGGTGGTATGGTTGTAGATTTAGACTTCCATACATAAAAGATTTTTGTTGTTGTTAGGTGCCCTTCAATTGGTGTCTGACTCATAGTGACTGTATGTTCAATAGGTGAAACACTATTGTCAGTGCTTTTCTGCTATTTGTATGGTGTTCAATGGCTGATTATTTTTTTTTGGGGGGGGGGAAATGGGATGCTGGGTCCTTCTCCAAAGCCTACAGCACCTGATGTTCCCATGCAGTCTCCCATCCAAGTACTAACCAGGTTCAACCCTGTTTAGGTTCTGAGATCTGAGGGCTTGAAAGCCACAGTGGAATGGCTGCAGGTATATATACCTGAAAGATAGGAATCCAGATAATGCCTTGAGGGCAGAGGCTGTTATATCTTCTGTAGGTACATAATAATTAATAATAAGTATGATTCATTTAGTTAACATTTACTGAGGAGTATGTACTTGGAATTTTGCTAAGTTTACAATCAGTACCTCATTTAATTTTTGTTAAGATACTTGTAGAATAATTAATAATAATATATTCCAATTTTATAGGGATTCTAGGAGTATATAAGACATTCAAAGTAGTTGAAATTAATACTACTTTAACAAACTTGAAAGCTTGAGATCTTTTGTGCTGTTTTGTGTAGTATATTCCAAATGTTTGATGAGTTAGTGCACGTATGTATAAAATAGAGATTGCTGGTTGTCATGAGGAAAACAGTGTTGTCAAGGAAATCAAATCTGTTCTCAACCTGAAGTTTTTCCTAATTCCAGTGCTGAGGTCATCATTATTGAGCCTTTTCACAGATTCAAACTTGCATGGTTGCTTTGAAAAGAATCATTACTGAACAATCCCAGTTCTGATTTAGGATCAAACAGTCAGCCATCACCTGCCTTGCACAACACTGTGTTTAGCAGCCTGTGTGAGGCATATCTGCTCCAGTTTAGATGGATTTTAAAGGATTAGTTTTTTCACATGGCATTTGTTCAGATAAAGCTAAATATCAATACCACCTCAACTTCCAGAGTGTACATAATTTGAAAGGCTCTTGTATGTAAGTTATATGATTTATACAAGCACTCCTATGCATCAAGTGGATGGACATTTTATAGCTTAGAATGGGAACTCAGATGGTTGTCTAAGTAACCCAACTGGCATCTCAA
>VMDO01030529.1:0-10132 GCA_007922755.1 Pedetes capensis | reverse complement strand
GTTAGTGACTTCCAGGCAGGTCAGCACAGCTCTCTGTGGTCCTATATGACAAACACCTTCCTGCTTAGGTGGGATAAGCTCTTAGAGGAAAGGAAGGGCAAAGTGTCCTAATCCGTCCACCTGATTTCTCTGTATTTTGTCATTCAGATGATCTCTTTTATGTGTAAATGTAAATATCCTTTTAGATTTTTAACCCAAAAGGCTAGTCATTTCTCTCTTTGATACACAGTCATCTGATAAAAGTTTGTATTCTCAAGAGCCACCACACCTATGTCACTTTGCTGCACTGTGGGGGCTTGTGTGTTTCTATGAAACTGAAAGCTATGCCACTTGTATCTTAGATACCAGCAGGGTATCACATGGTGAACAGGTTTCAGCTGAGCTTCCAGATTAAGATAGACTAGGGAGTAGGACATGGTGAACCACTCCTGAAACAACTAGTCATTGAAAACCCTATGGATAGCAAAGAAACATGGTCAGATATAGTGTCTGAAAATGAAACCCCCAGGTTGGAAGGCACTCGAAAGACTGCTGGGGAGGAGATGCCTCCTCAAAGTAGAGTCTACCTTGATGATGGAAATGGAGCAAAGCTCCAGGAATCTCTGTTTTCTGATGTGGCATGACTTAAAATGAGGAGAAACAACTATAAATATCCATTAATATTTCGAACATGGAATGTATGTAGTATGAATCTAGGAAAATTAGAAATCATTAAAAGAGAAGTGGAGCACATAAACATTGACATGCTAGGCATCAGTGAGCTAAAATGGACTGGCATGGGCCATTTTGAGTCAGATAATCATGTGGTCTACTATGCTGGGAATGACAAACTAAAGAGAAATGGAGTTGCATTCATCATCAAAAAAGACATTTCAAGATCTTTCCTGAAATACAAGGGTGTCAGTGATAGTATAAATCCATATGCCTACAAGGAAGGCCCGTTAATATGACTATTATTCAAATTTATGCACCCACCACTAAGGCCACTAATAAAGAAAGGGAAGATTTCTACCAGCTTCTGCAATCTGAAATAGATAGAACATGTAATCAGGAAGTACTGATAATTACTGGAATGCAAAGGTTGGAAACAAAGAAGGCTCAGTAGTTGGAAAATATGGCCTTGTTGAGAAAAACGATGATGGAGATTGCATGATAGAATTTTGTCAGGCCAATGATCTTTTCATTGCAAATACATTTTTTACCAACATAAATGGCAGCTGTACACATGGACTTCACCAGATGGAACATACAGGAACAAAATTGACTATGTTTGTGGAAAGAGATGATGGAAAAAGCTGCATACCAAATGTCAGAACAAGACCAGTTGCTAATTGTGGATATGACCATCAATTTCTCATATGCAAATTCAAACTGAACCTGAAGAAAATTAGAACAAGTGTACAAGAGCCAAGATATGACCTTGAGCATATCCCACCTGAGGTCAGAGACCACTTCAAGAACAGGTTTAATGCATTAGACACAAGTGACAGAAGACCAGACAAGTTGTGGCCTGACATCAAAGATACCATTCATGAAGAAAGCAAAACATTATTTCAGAGACCAGAAAAAAGAAAAGACCAAATTACCTGTCAAAAGAGACCCTGGAGCTTGCCCTTGAATGTCAAGCAGCTAAAGTAAAAGGAAGACAGATGAAGGTAAGGAACTAAACAGAGGATTTCAAAAGGCAACTTGAGAAAAAAAAATATAATGACATGTGCAAAGAGCTGGAGACAGAAAACCAAAATGGAAGAACAAGCTCTGTGTTTCTCAAATTTAAATGAAGAAAAAATTCAGGCCTCAAATGACAATAGTGAAAGACTCTACAGGGAAAATATTAAATGATGCAGGAAACCTCAAGAGAAAATAGAAGGAATATACAGGGTCATTATACAAAAAAGAGTTATAGATGACTAACCATTTCAAGCGGTTGCATATGAAGAGGAGCCAATGGCACTGAAGGATGAAGTGGAAGCTGCCTTGCAGGAATTGCCAAAACACAAGGCTCCAGGAATTGGTTAAATACCAATAGAGACGTTTCAACAAACACATGCAGCACAGGAGGTGCTAACATGTTTATGCCAACTAATTTGGAAACTAGTTACCTGGCCAACTGACTGGAAAAGATCCATATTTGTGCATATTTTCAAGAAAGGGGGTCTAACTGAATGTGGAAACTATCGAATAATATCATTACTCTCACACACAAGCACAATTTTACTGAAGATCTCTCAAAAGTGACTGCAGCAGTATATAGAGAAGGAACTGCCAGAAAATCAAGCCAGATTTAGAAGAGGGCAGGGAACTAGGGACATCATTGCTGATGTCAGGTAGATATTAGCTGAAAGCAGAGAATTACAGAAATATATCTATTTATGTTTTATTGACTATGCAAAAGCATTTGACTGGATCATAACAAAATATGGATAACACTTCATTAATAGGAATACCAGAGCACCTAATTGTACTCATGAGGAATCTCTACATGAACCAGGAGGCAGTTGTTTGAATAGAACAGGGAAACACTGCTTGATTTAAAGTTGAGAAAGGTGTGTGTCAGGGCTGTATAGTTTCACCATATCTCGTCAATTTCTATGCTGAGCAAATAATCCGAGAAGCTGGACTTTATGAGGAAGAACATGGCATCAGGATTGGAGGAAGACACGTTAACAACCTGCATCATGCAGATGACACAACTTTGCTGAAAATGAAGAGGATTTAAAACATTTACTGATGAAGATCAAAGAACATAGTCTTGAGTATGGATTGTGACTAAACATCAAGAAAACAAAAATCCTTACAACTGGGTCAGTATGCAACTTCACAATAAATGGAGAAAAGATTGAGGTCCATAATTTTTCTTTACTTGGGTGTACAATCAACACCCATGGAAGGAGCAGTGCAGAAAGGAAAAGATGCATTGCTTTGGGAAAAAGCTGTGGCAAAAGATCTTTTTAGAGTATTGAAAAGTAAAGATGTCACATTGAAGACGAAGATGCGCCTGATTCATGCCATGGTATTTTCAGTTGCATCATATGGTTGTGAAAGCTGGACATTGAACAAGGGAGACAGGTGAAGAATTGGTGCTTTTGAATTATGGTGCTAGAGACGATTATTGAATATACCATGGACTGCCAAAGGAATCAACAGTTCTGTCCTAGAAGTGGTGTAAGCAATGTGCTCCTTGGAAGCAAGGATGGTTAGACTGGGTCTTATGTATTTTGGACATGTATTCAAAAGGGACCAATCCCTAGAGAAAGACATCATATTTGGCAGAGTGGCAGGTCAAGGAAAAAAAGGAAATGCCTCCACCAGATGTATTGACAAAGTGTTTGGACCAATGAGCTTAAGCATAAATAAGATCATGTGCCCGGCAGAGAATCAGGCAGTGTTTTGTTCCACTGTACCTAGGGCCACTATGAGTCAGACTCAACTTAAAGGCACCTAATAACAATAATTCTCTAGAGTTCTCTAAGCAAGTAGTATATCTTTTAAAGGAAATACATAAGCATGACTCCATTGACTGGGACAAAATTAGAAGATTCCTGAGAAAAAACTGCTGTTGTAATTTAAAAAATGCACCTCATCAATATTCCAAGTCTCACTAGAAGCAAATGGATTATTTTGGCTTCAAGTCAAATGAATGAAATTCTTCACATTTTTTCTCTTTGTTATTTAGCTAAAATGAATGATTGATAAAGATTAAAATGTAATTTAATTATTAAAATAGAAAAATCTAAATTTAAACTCTTCAATTCTGGTCATGACAGATTCATAATAATCATACCATTACATTATTGATTTATAATTACGGACACTATTAGATATTGATAAAATTATGATAATCATAATTCAAATTACAAGGATTTTAGTATTTTCCCCTAGTTTTTTTTTTTTCTCTTTTGCAGTGCTGGGGGCTGCTGGTCCCAGGCCCTCACACATACTTGGCAAGAGCTCTACCCATAATCACCTCCTCCAGACCATTTTTTATTTTTTATCTTGAGTCAAAGTCTTGCTAAGTTACGCAACTTCTGGCTTCTAACTTGCAATCTTCCTACCTCCACCTCCTGAGTCACTGGGATTATAGGCATAAGGTACTCTACTCAGTTTCTGTTAGTCTATTAGGCATTTTTTAATGCCAGTGCCTACAGCCATACCACCCTGGCATCCAATCCTGTCTAATCTCAGGAACTAAGCAGGGTTGGGCTGGTTATTTCTTGGATAGGAGACATCTAGGAATACTGGGTGCTGTAGGCTTGGGAAAAAACCCAGAAGCCCACACCTGAAACAGTCAGCCACTGAAAACTCTATGAATAGCAGAGAAGCACTGGCATAGTGCCGGGCGTGGCAAGTTGCTGGGTCATGTTTAGTTCTATTGTTAATAAGGTTGCTATGAGTTGGACCTGACTCCAAGGCACCTAACAACATTAATGCCTAAATAAAATACAGTGCAATACAAAACATTTCTGTGAAATTAACATATGATTATATGCTCTTGTTGTTAGGTGTCGTTGAGTCGGTATCCGACTCATAGCGACCCTCATAGGGTTTTCAATGGCTGAGTGCTTCGGGATTGCCTTGGGAGTGGATTGCCAGGCCCTTCTCCCATTTTTGTGGTGCTGAGAATTGAACTTGGGGCCTCAGAGACTGCAGCGCAGCGCTCTACCCACTGAGCTAAATTCTAGCCCATATATTCATAAGAAATTTCCCCCACTGATAATGTTTAACAGAGAACATTTTCATTTCACATTATAGATAGATACTGCATTTATGTACTTTGTTTTAAACTTTCAATGTAACCTTCATAGGAAATTTTGTATTAGTATTTCCTGAATTGAGTTGATCACATATCATTTAATAATAACAGTTCCATGAACAGCTGCTGAGATTTACCAGTGCTAACCATTTATGTTCTTATAATTCAGAATTTATTCTGTATACTTTTTATGCATTATCCCATTCTTCAGTACAAACCTATTTTTGTAGCTGTTATAACCTGTTACCAGTTGCCTAATGACTGTATCTTTTTCTTCTGGAGGAGATGTTTCAAAGAAAATGTACTTAAAAAAAACTTTTTATAGATATTGCTAAATAACTCTTAACAGAGTTGCTACTACTAAATATCTCACTAGAAACATCTGTGGATATGTTAAACAGTCTAAAACTTTTGATCTTTGCTGTTTCTATAGACAGAACACACTGTGAAAATATTTTTCCTTTTCATTGGCATTTTCTTCCATTATAATTGAGATCACACCCTTTCCTTAGTATCTCTTATCCCCCTCCACATCACAATACAGGCCCGACCAGGGGATTAGCAAGTTCCAAACTAGATGACTTAAAGTTATAAGAAAAGCTGAGATAAAAGAAGACACATAGGAGGTTTTTGACCCTGGCATACAGATTCTACTTTTATGAAATGCCCTATTCTCCTTTCTGTGGTGGTTTAAGCACTCCTGATAGAAATTTTTCTGCATGCTATGAAGTTGGTTAATAGGGCACCGGTTGGAGGCATTCAAATCATCCGAGCATGGATGGCAGCTCTGGCTGCTATGATTATATTTTTAAATTAAATGAGGGGGGTCAGATGGAACTGACTTGTGATATGACAGTTATTAAACATATACCTACAGAAACCCCAAAGGGATGCTAAGATTTGGCAAGCTTTTACTTTTACATATCAAACTCTTCACTGGTCCAGGACAGAAATCCTCTGTTGACTCTTGGCACTCAATAAAGTCATAAAAATGTTTGGTATTATGTGGTCAATAGATGGCATTCTGGATTAGAAACGTACTTTGTAAGTCTACCTTTTGGCCTCTACTTAACCTCTTAAGGCATCAATTAAAAAGCCTTTGGCTCCTTTTGTCTTTTGCTGTCTTGTGATATATTCTGGATTAAAATCTTTCATAGCTATAAGCACTCATTATCATACAGTGTTTCTGAATTTGGTCTATACAGTTTGGCATTTAGTACATAATTTAGGAATAGCACCATTTATTTAAGGATTATCTCTTTATGGCAGGGATAGACATTGCAGTATGGAAGAGCCCCCCAAGAAATCATAGCTGTTATCCGTTGCAGGGTTATGGAGTTCATCTACCTCACCTTTCTAATTTTGTAGATGAAGAAATTCCTCATAGAAAAGACTTTTCCAAGAAAGTTAATGGATAAGTCAAAATTCCTTAATTGAGCCCAGTGAGTTTTCCCTTCTTGGAATTATCCTTGCCCTCTTCAAAAGAAGAAGTGAAATGCAAATACACTGCAAAAGGTAAAAAAGACAAAAGAGAAGCAAAAAAAAAAAAAAAAAAATCATGTGGAAAATCTACCTTAAGCCACTGGTAATGTTTCTTCACCATTCTAGCTTTTCCATATGATCTGTATGTTCTATTAGTTATCTAATAGATAGTCCTTATTTTCAGGTGGTAATTATTTGTCAGGTACATTAGGAAATGACAGTCTACCATCTGGCAAGAAAATCAGTAATGGATATTTATTTTTCAAGTCTTCCTTGCATCTGGATACAACTTACAAACTCATCAGCTTGTGGAGTTAGTTTCTGCTTGTCTCATTTTTACACAGAACTACTTACCCTGTGGACCAAGAAATCTCTGAGAAGGATTTAGGTTGATCTGTCTGATAAGAAAATTCATTAAATGCCTTTCCCTTTTATAGAGGTGACGTGACATAGTACAGTTCCTTAGTGTTAGGGAAAAGAATATAGTTTTCTCTTCTTTTTTTCTTTTTTTTTCCTATTTCTTTTTTTGGCATGAGGCAAATGCATTGTTGATTGCCATTTTTATTTATTTTATTTTAGTCTTCATCATTTACTTCAAAAGAAGCTTCATTCTTTTATTAGTGTGGCCCTCACAAAGGGCATATTGCTCTTGGGTTTCTTTCTAATCTCCTTTTCTCTTAGTAAATAGTGCCTTTTTCTCAGCCAGAGAATCATGTGATGATTTTTTTTTGTTATTATCTTACTCACAAATGATTCTGCTTTATGCTCAAAGGAGACTAGATACTTGCCTTTGTTATTACTTAACACTTCTACAAAATTTGTTCATTTGTGTGCCCAGAGTTCTTTTTTTTATGTTGCACAAAATAGTTATGTGGGGGAAAACTGAATTCTCATTTATATTGTCTTATCTATGGTATCAATAGGATGTGCTGTTTCAGAGCTCTCTCAGCACTAACACAAGATAAAGTGACAAAGACAACCCATGAGTTTATACATTTCAGGAAAGAAGAGGATTTATTTTTTATGGGTCCCATTTGCCTTTTCAATAGAGTTTAAATTGAGTGATGACTTTGAACAGTTTTGAGAAGTTTGAGATTTAATGAAGGAGTCTGCATAGCAACATAATCTGAAAACTAGATTAAGCAGTTTATTATGATACAAGTTAACTCTGATACAGTCATTAACAAAGAACTTCAACTGTCTGTTCAGAAAAGTTTAACCTATTTTGCAACATTTTTCCATAAATGTTTAAAAGAAATCTGACAAAATTTTTGTAGAAATTAAAGCATTTTATATTATTTAATGTTTCTACCTTTTCCAATAATTAATGTAATTGTCTTTATACATTTTTGACTGCATCTATCTGCTTAAAATAATATTTCCCCTGATGCAAATTGCATAGTCTATTAACATGTCAGTGAGAGAAGTTTTGCTATTATAGGATAAATACATGGTGTATTTTGATTAATGGTTATCATACACACTGACCTACATGTGGGGAATAAATAGTTTTTTGTTTTGATATTCAGAAACCAAAGAACATTTTATAAAGGTCATTATTGGACCTGGTACTTACTGTTTTGTGGCTCAGGGATAATCTTAAATTTTTTTCTTAAATGCAATATAAGCCATGCTTTGATACTAATGGAACGTAATAAAAGACATGTCCCAAGCTATCATTTTCATTTATGTATTGACTTTAAATTCACTATTTTATTTCTGTCTCTATGCTAGAGATCAGGAATAAACAACATTGTTGTTGTTGTTGTTAGGTGCCGTCGAGTCGGTATCCGACTCATAGCGACCCTCTGTACAACAGGAGAAACACTATTGTCCGTGCTTCTCTGCTGTTCATAGGGTTTTCAATGGCAGATTGATTTTTGGGAGGGGGTTGCCAGGTCCTTCTCCCAAGCCTACAGCTTCTGGTGTTCCCAGGCGGTCTCCCATCCAGGTACTAACCAGGCCCAACCCTGCTTAGCTTCCGAGATCTGACAAGATCAGATGCCACAGGGCTACCGCTGCAGGCAAACAACATAGATGTGTCATTTATTTAGAGTAAAGTAAGAGCTATAGTTTAAAATAACATATTACATAGATAGTGTGTAATAAATGCTCTGAAGAAGACGCAAATGCTGTCTAGAAAGAGTACAATATGAGGACCTGACTTAGGGTGTCCCAGGCGGCTTCTTTCAGAAATTGAAACAGAAGTGGGGAGCTACAGAATGAATAAGTCAAAGAGCATTGACAGAGCACATGCCAGGAAAAAAAAATTGTTACAAGAGCCCCGAAATGAGAAGCAGTATAGCAAATTATAAGAACTGAAACTTCTTCAGTGTAGCTAAACCACAGAAGGAAAGGTGGAGAATGGTTGAAGATTAAATGGTAAGAATGTTTGGCAAAGGCTAGACAACGCAGGGATTTTGTCTTACCCTGTGTTCTTTTGCTGCAATCACAATACCTAGGGGTGGGTAGTTTATGGGTTTTGTTTTGTTTTGATTTGATTTGTTTGAGACAGTATCTCCCTAGGTAGGCCAGGTAGCCTAGATCTTATAATCCTCCTGAGTGCCATGCCTCCTGAATGCCACCTCTGCTGAGACTGTGTAATTTATAAATACAAGAGGTTTATTTTGGCTTTTAGTTCGAAGGCTGGAAGGTTCAAGATTAGGGAGCAGTATCTACTTCACTTCAGGTGAGGGCTTTGTGTTATATCATATCATGGAGGAAAAGTGGAGAGGGGAAGTTGATGCATGTGGAAGGAGCATGTGTGTGAAAGAAACCAAGGGAAGGTGGCAGGCTCTCTTTTGATCAACTTGCTCTGGTGGTAATGCATCTATTCATGAGAATGAGAACTCATATACCTGCAATAAAAGTGTTATTACTTCTTGAAGGTCTCAGCATCTCTTAACACTGTTACATGGGGGGCCAAGCCCCAACCCGAGTTTTGATAGAGACAAACCACACCAGATTTTTAAACCAGTTATGCAACTTTCACCTTTTTGTATGACTAATGGAAAGACAACAAAGTATGTTACAAGTGTTGGGATGGGGAGGTGATCATACTAGCTACTAGGTAGGGAGGGGATAAGTGGACTCAGGAGTGAAAGTGATGAAAATTCTGCTGAGACTGCAGGTGAGAGATGGGGGAAGATGGAGGTAGAGATGGGGAGATATGGATGAAGTGCAATGGCCTAGACTTATTTATGCATTTGCTACTTATAAAAGGTGAGAGAGAGGAAGGTGTGTGTGATTTCTGTCTTCTAGCTTGTACGATTGTATGATTTCTGGTGATGCTATTCATTGCCAACTATAAGTGGACCACTGTGTGTAGGTCTTGGTATAGGAAGTTTTGTGTTTGTATTCTGACATGTTGAATTTGACATCTCTTAAAAGTATGCATATGACAATTGTAGGAAGCCAGTTGGCTGTATGGATTTGGAACCCAGAAAATAAGTCTCAGCATAAAATATAGGTGTTACAGAAATGTGAATGTGCACATGCATTAATGCCAAACTGCCATTAATAGCACCTTGGGTTTGACTTTGAAATGATGTATTGTAAAATTTTTGAAGATAATAGAGCAATTTCTTTTTTTCTTTTATTTTTGTGCCATTTGCTGTTGAACCCAGTGCTTAATACACACTTTGGAAGTGCTCTCCTGCTGGGATGTACCCCTAGCTTATTTTAAAATTTTTAAATTGGAAACAGGATCTCACTGAGTTACTCAGGCTGCCTCTGGCCTTGAACTTGCAGAGGGATTTCTAAATTTCAGATTACCCTCATGCCATTTAAAATTTTAATAATTGTTTTGCAGTCTATTTATCTAAGTTTTTTGAGATTTCAGATTTTTTAAATATTTTAATTCTTGTTTGAAAATTGAGCAGTAATCTTAAATGATAA